>JABYPW010001408.1:0-15524 GCA_016880775.1 Phymatotrichopsis omnivora
CAGGGGTCCGCTAAATCTAGTTGATAATTATAAAAGGAATGCCGAAAAATCTCAAACTGGTTTCCACGCCGGCATCTCATATCCTAACCAAAAATAGTCGACGTCTTTGGCAAACGTTTCCAAAACGAGCTGGAAAAACTCAAGAAGGATATGGCGCAATGGCAAAATACCCCACCTCCGCCGAGCCCGTCAGGAGGCGTGAGACTGGACGGACACGAGAGATCAGAAAGCATTGATAATATCCCAATGTTGAACACGGGGAGCAAGGTGGTTACAGGAATGAGCTCGACGTCGAGGGATGAGATTAAAATTGAAGGGGAGCTTAGAGAGAGGAATGTTACGACTACGGAAAATTAAGTGTTAAGATGGAAAGATGATTTTTTTTTTTTTTTTTTTCCCGACGGAAGTCGTGGGGTTTCTTTTCAATTTTGGTTTACAGGTACTGTTCTGTTGCGTTCACCTGGCCTTTTATACTTTGCTGGCAGGTTTTTTTTTTTTTTTTTTTTTTTTTTTTTTTTTTTTTTTTTTTTTTTTTTTTTTTTTTTTTTTTTTTTTTTTACTTTTTTTTTTTATTAGTATTGTGGTATCAAGTTGTGATAGCTAAGAGTTGTTCCTGGGAGTTTGGCTTGTGGCCTTGGATAGTGTTTTCTTGATGTTTTGGGAGGTTTGTATATGAGCTAGATTCAGGATATTGGCGTTTTCTATTCTTTTCCTTTGCTGGAATATTTGCTGGGGATTGTCGTTTTTAGTTATAGCGAGAAGTGGCTAGGAGTGCCGAGAAAATTAAAAGGATTGAGAGGAGAAGGATGAGGTAGCAGGGAGAAAGGGAGAAGCAATAGCAGGGGTGATGTGGGTTATCATAATTTGGAATATGATGAGATTTATGAGTACAGGTTTTTGGACGTTGACCGCGTGATCGCCTATGAGTCTATTTTGTGCTGTGGTACTGGGTATGGAAAATACAAGTACAGGGGTCCGCTAAATCTAGTTGATAATTATAAAAGGAATGCCGAAAAATCTCAAACTGTTTTCCACGCCCAACGCCCTGTCTCCCATCCCTCTAAAAGTGATTCCGCATGATCCTCCTCCTTCGCCCTTTTCCAATTACCGCCCTTCCTCATCGACACTCCCATCATCCACGCACGCTTCCGACTCCACTTCCTGCACACCCGCTGCAGGAACTATCCTAGCCCCCAATTCCCGGAAATATCCATCGGAATATAGCAAACTGAATCCTTTCTCATCCCCACACAGCCTATCAACGGACTGCACCTCCCCAATCCAAAACATGTGGTCGCCGACTGTGCGAGAAAAGATGCCGGCGCAGGTTAGTCGTGCGATGAGAGAGTCCGCTGGGCCAAGGAGGGGGATGTTTTTGCAGGTGGTGGAGATGGGGCGCGCAAGGTGGGCGAAGGCCGGTGGGGGCGATTCGCCCTCCTGGTTTGCATCGGAGATTGTGGTCGCGGTCGAGGGGGTAGCGGCGGTCGATGGAGAAGGCGACAGCTGCGCAAACCTCGCCGCCAGGAACGAAGACCGGGGCGTCGCAGAAAGCATGTGAACAACGAATTCGCCGGACGCCGACAGCGCCGCGTTGAAGGACGAGGGCAGCCGGATGCTGAAGGAGATTAGCGGGTGCGGATGCAGCGAAAAGCAGTTGAAGGAGGAGAGCGTTATTCCCCGCCAGTGCTTGGGCGAGTTTCCTGTGGTGTTGGCGGAGGTGGTTACGATTACGACTGGAATTGGGGTTAGTTAGATTGAAGGGGGGTTGGAGGGGCTTACCGGGATACGGGACTTTGCGCATTATTTTGCGGAGGGCTTCGGAGGGTTGCGAGGGTGGGTCCGGGGTATTCGGGGTGGTATAGCGGCGGGCATGGCAAGCCGAGGGTCGGGTAGAGAGGAGTTGAAAGTTTGAGAGACGTGGGGGTCGGAGAGAGGTCATAGTGGAATCGAGGGCGTCATCCGATCCGGCAGAGAAGGGGCCGCGGGTTGCGGTAAGCCAATCAGGGATCGAAGCTTGTCGTGAGGCTCTTCGGGAGTCCCTCACAACTAAAAAAAAAAAAAAAAAAAAAAATTCGAAAAATCAAAAAATCCTTGGTCAATTTCACAATCGACGTTGTCGGCACCTGCGAGAAATATTTCCTCCGCGGAAATCCGAGCGACGTCCTGCGAGACGCAATGCTTGAGCAGACAATGCTGCGACTACTCAAGACCTGTGGACGCTGTTTGCAAGAAATTCACCCCGCGCACCTGACGACGGCATCCCCGTTATCTTCGACAGCCGCATCCCATTCTACACAACGGAGATCCTACGCAACCAATCTTGGGCCTTTCCCGCCGAAAAAATATTCCAAGATCCCGGGATTCAGGGCGCGCGATAAATGGGAGAAGAAGAAGAAGAAGAAGGCGCAGAGCAGGAAGAAACCTATTTTCCCGTCGACACCTTACAAGGCGAAGATATTCTCAAAAGATGGAGTGTCACTCAAAAAAGATGCCAAAAGCCGAGAAGGGGCGGAGGAGGAGCAGGAGGAGGAGCAGGAGGAGGAGCAGGAGGAGGAGCAGGAGGAGAAATATGTTCCCAGGGAAATACCCGTGTCACCGCTCATGGACCCAAATAAATATATCAAGCCCTCGCGACGTTATACCAAAGAGCCGCCGCCAAAGGGCAACGAGCCTTTAAGTCCTTTGGAGGAAGCTGTGCGGGGAAACCCCTATGGTTTATGCCCTTCCTCTAATTAGTGAGAAAAAGAATGCTAACACGGGAACTTTATAGCACGGATGCTCGCGACCAACGTCAGAAACGACGCCGATTTCCATCGTCGCCTCCCCAATGCCTTCCTGCAATCCTTCACGCTACTAAAACACCCCACAACCAGAAATCTCTGGCTCCTCCCGGACCGCATCAAAGAAGAGACCGAGAACCGGCGAACCTACGGTCTTCAGGGTCGCTACACACTGAACCAAGTCGGGTTTGTGAAACTCATTGGGAAGAAGTCGCAATGGAAGAAGTTATTGCAGGAACAGGATCGTTCAAAGCATGTGATCTGGCGGGAAGATATGCCGGAGTTTCTGCTGGCGCAGCTGAGAGCGAGGTTGGGGAGAGAGGTTGCGAAGGTTACCAAAGGGATGTTCGTGGATCCGGAGAGAAAGGATGGGTGGTCTCCGAAGGATGTTTGGTGTGTACTAGATTGGAGCGAGAGGGAGGAGAGGGAGGAGTGCACGGTGGTTGTGGCGGGAAGGACATTGCCGCTGCATTATATGACGACTTTGTTAGGGAAGGAGTTGATGCAGGAGTTGAAGGAGAAGCTGAAAATTGAGAGTAATAGGACTTGGGTCAAGAAGCATCATAGGACGGTGGGGATGTGTATGTGGCTGATGAAGGTTCGGTGTTACTTGGAGATTTGGTAGTGGGAGATTATGTGTATTCGCGTGTACTGGCGAAGGATGCTTTTCTAAATAGAGCAGTGGAATGGGATGTGTTGGGAAGTAAGAACAATGGCGGCTAATGATAGTGGCTGGAGGAGTTAGTTAATGGTGACTACGACAAAGGCGAAGAAACATAGAAACGCCTATTTCGTGTGCGAGGACAGATATGTGGAAACGAGAAGCATGTGTAAATGAAGTCGGAATGTCCTGAGAACAAGGGGAACAAGTTGGAAAAAGGAAGAAACGGAATCGAAAGGTTGGCAATGCCTTCTACTCTTGAATCCTTCTTGCGTGACCTCTACTCTGGCCTACTTTGTCCATCCCATTCGTTCGTTATCCCTGGCCTCGCCCCTTCCTATGCATACCCATACATAGATATTAATCCAGAATTCCAATGCAGTACGGCAAATGCCGACACTCTCCCACGTTGCATCAAGGAGGTGTGGACGAATATCCTCGGCACTGTCACAACCTCTCACCTCAGCGCTCCAACACGTCCAACGTTCCTAAATCCTTAACCTTCAATCCCCTCCCCAGCTCTCTCTACAATTCCACAGTAAACCCGCAAGCAAAACCTCTATAATGTCTACCGAAGAATCCACCTGGCGTCTCGCCGACGGCATGGAACTCTACACCAAGAAATGGAAGGTAGTCATGCCCCGACCTCGCTAACCTCGATCCCCATCCATGATTAGCCTCCCCGGAAAATCCACGGATAGGCTAATGTACTCCAATTTACCACATACGCAGACACCCTCCGCGCCTGTCGCGCAAGTCGTCTTCCTCCACGGCTTCTCCGACCACTGTATCTCATCCGATCCCACCCACCCAGCACCGTACTGACACGACTCATAGGCAACGCCTACTACACTTTCCCGACATACATCGCGTCGCGGGGTATCGAATTCTTCTCCTTCGACCAACGTGGGTGGGGCCGTTCTGCCCCTGAAAAATCGCAATGGGGGCTCTCGGGGGGCACAGCCCAGCTCTTCTCCGAAATCGACGAGATCCTCGAAGACCGTCTCAAGGCGCATCCCAAGATCCCGTGCTTTCTCGTCGGCCACTCGATGGGCGGCGGGGTGGTGTTGACGTATGCAGTGAAAGGTAAACACAGAGAGAAGCTGGCAGGGACGGTGGCGTGGAGCCCCATGATTGAGTTGGCGCCGGATAGCAGGCCGCTAGGTATGGGAGTGGTGGTTGAGGCGGGGAAGTGGGCAGCGAAGTTGCTGCCGAACAAACAGTTGGTGCAGAAGTTGAACGCTGCATGGATGAGCAGGGATGAGGAGGTTTGCAGGGAGTTTGCGGAGGACAAGGTTTGTAATCGCGACTTTCTTCATTGTACGTTTGGGGGTAGTTCATGTTTATGGGGGAGAAAGCTGATGAACATAGCTGTGTCATGATACGGGAACGTTGATTGGCATCTCGGACATGTTGAGCAGAGGCAAGAATTTGACGAAGCCGGAGGTGGTTAAGGGGTTTAAGAAGGAGATGCCGATATTGGTGCTGCATGGGACTGGGGATAAGGTCTTTCAATCCCTCCTTCCCCTCGTATCTAATATTCCTGCACAGTTAAACTTATGCTTTATTAAACCCCAACCAGGTCACGGACCACACCGCGTCCAAGCGCTTCATGGAAATGTTGGACGTCAACGATAAAGAATTGAAGCTCTATGACGGCTGGTATCATAAACGTGCATTCTCCATCACCACATGTAACGGTTTTGGAATGTGGCTAATAGAAATAGTACATGCGGAACCCGGAGAGGACAGGACCAAGTTTGCGTGCGATGTTGCCGAGTGGATATTAGCTAGAGTACCAACAGCTTCGGGGGCGCCGAAACTTTAACCAGTGTCCAGGTTCAGGGGTGTTGAGACGGGCGAATATCATGGGAAGGAAGGCGTGAATAAGGGCACAATTATGGGTGGAGATCAGGAATTATGAAAAAATATATCTTTTTATACCACACTTCCCCCCCCCCTCCCTCTCCCTCAGAAAAGACTGCAACGAAGTAGTGGGTTTATGCCGGTTTTGCGTCGCGCTGGTGAATGTTTATCTTGAAATAGCCGCTGTAATGGGGGGTCTAGGGCTTTTATTGCTGTTGGTCCAACGGTATGTGGAGAGGACTGCTGGGAGTGTCAGTAACTGAACCAAACAATGTTTAGTCTTTTGCGAGCGTTTGTTTTTGAAAATCTCTACAAATCGTGAATTAATGTTAAGAATCATGGAGTATCACTCGCTCGCACCGCGTTTTACACATAGCGTAATGCGTATTCATGATAGTTCGTTAATTAAAGCACGAGCAGATTTTGTCCCCCTTTTTTCAAGGAAGTGGGTGGAATGAAACTAGTAATTGCTTAAATTAGTTTCCAAAGATAAAAATTAAAGTACTTTGAATGGTTTATTGTTAAGTGCATGTAAAAAAACACTGTCAACTAATGTTTCCCTTGTCCACAGCTGACTTCTTTCGCTTTCGATCAATAAAACACTTATAATCGTTCATATTCCGTTGTAATGCCTAAAAACTGTTTTGCAGCTGTACATATATACCAATCTGATAGCTCTTTGAATTTTGGTAAAAATAAATAGATCTTAAGGAGATATAAATGATTTCTTGCTCCGCTGGCAATTAAATGCAGGCGTTGCAGGCTGGGAGACAAAATAGCCTCTAATTTCTCAATTGGATGAAAGAGGATAATTTGGTGAAGCGCCAACGAGGTTGCGTCCCTTTTATTATTGTCTTTGGTGGATTCTAGAAGGTAAATGTGTGGCTTGTTCTAGGGGTGTGTCTTCCGTTAGTTTGGGTTTGAGTACGTGTGTCAATAGAAATTCTCGATAACATCTATTTTTTTTTTTTTTTTTTTTTAAAAAAAAAAAAAAAAAACAGTTTTTTATATCACGATTATACGCGCAATGTTATGACAGATACCTCCTTTTCTCTCTATGTCTAATCAGTTAATTCCTGATTTGATAATACAATTTCTCTAATGTTATTGAGGGGTCTACTGTCAACTCTAAGCTTGTAGTATTATCTTTCTTAATATTATAAGCAGATGTTTTTAAACGGTAAACAGACCGATTGACTTTAAGCCATTACTAATATATTATTAAGAGAAATAAGAGCATAATTATACATAATTTATGGAATAAATTGACTATTTAGGGCCAGTCCAGCGGTTCTACATATCAAATTTCATAAATTTTCCCCAAAATGGTGCACAGCTGTAAATTTCAAGTTCGAAAAATTTTGAGTTTTTTATTTTCTAAGCGTAACTGTCTGGCAAAGCACAAAATTATCCACAATTTTTCAATTTCCCTTACCTAGCAACATATGCCTAACTTATCTAGTAACGTAAAATCAGGAAAGCAGTTTGCTGCGTTCGTACGACTTTGTGAATATGGCATGGATTAGAAGAAAACAACTACATGTACTCAATGTAAGCTTTACTACTAAGTGGTAGGGTTTGGCAAGGTTATTTGTCGAAATGAAGGTGGCAGTATGTGCTGACTACTATAAAGTTTATCATTATATGATAAGTACAAAGTCATTGCTAAGGTATTATTAAGATAAATGAGAGCATAATTATACACAATTAATAGAGTAAATCGACACATTAAAGGATAATCATGTGATAAAGTAATAAGTTATTACTAAGGTATTATTAAAAGAAATAAGAGCATAATTATACATGGTTTATGAAGTAAATTGACTACTTTAAGGATTGTAATTATATTTAAGTTACATTAAAGAAACTATATTATAGCATACATATAATGATAATATATGTTGATTATATAACAGTTTTAGCTTATCAAGAGCAGTATAATCCTATTTATAGAGAAACTGTTCCAAGAATAATTAGCCCTAAAGTAAAGTGAAGCTTATTATATTCTACTTATCTTAGCAACATTAGAGGCCTTACTATATATTATTTTTTAGGGTTGATAATGTCTTAAAGTTTGAAGTGCATATAACTTAGCTAACTATATATGATTACTTAAGTACTAAGATATATAAACTATAAATGTTAATGAAAATATAGTAAGATCTCTACTAAAGTAGTATTTATGATTACTGATATCAATAGCATAAGGGTTAGTACTACTACATGGTCATATTTGTCATTGTACAGTAATGTACAATGTTGTAGGTTCAAATCCTACTCATACCACACCTTAATACCATGATTTCCTAGTCAGTTTTAGGTTTTGTAGCATAAGTGAGTTTTCCCTGACTATATATAGTTCCTTAATTACTGGTTAAGTGTATGTAAGCAAATGCGACCAATGAACATAATGGCTATATAAAGGTTACCCTGACAGGGCTTAGCAGATGAAGGTACATCCTGATGCTCCTATATATGTGACTATACCTTTGCTCTTAATTAAGTATATATACCCTATCTATATAATAGTGACTAATAGGAAATCAAAGTCCTACATATGTCATATTAGCAGATAAAGGTACATCCTAACACTCCTTTATTTGTAACTATGTCTTTACTCTTAATTGAGTGTACATGCCCTGTCTATATAATAGTGACCAATAGGAAATCAAAGTCCTACATAGGTCCTATTTTCAATCCCTATGAGGAGACTAGGGAATATTAAATATTTAGTATATACTACATTCTAGACACTATTTTTCTAACCTTATTACTTCTTAGTTCTTAAGAATAGACTGACTCGAATCATCATAACTACTGCCTAAACTATAACTATAATATTCCTAAATTAAAACTACCTTATTATTTTTATTATCCATATATCTTTGACAATTATAATAGATAAAACTAGTTTAGTATCCCCTACCCTATAGGATTTTGACTTCCAATTAGTCACTATTATATAGATAGTATCTATGATAGATTACCCTATATGAACATAAAGACTTGGTAAAGAATACCTCAGGTATGCTTTAGAAAAGTTACTGAGTGAACTCAGATATCTCAGATAAATAAAAGCTTAACTAGAATATATTATTTCTTATAAGTTTAGGGTAGACTTCAAGTGTTGAAGAGAGAATACATAAATATATTCTTTAAGGCTCGAAGATAACTCAAGGCTTTCACAATAGTGATTGCAGAGAAGACAAGGTAGCTATGTGATAAAGAAGGAAGGAAGGAAAAGATTAAGACCTAGAAAGATGTGCTCTTAAATACAACTTCCTTTACCTGAGATGAAAAAGAGATGATAAAGGACAATAGAAATACAGAGAACTATTTTATAATCTAGACCACTCTTTAATTCCTAATCACCAAAACCTATAGAATAGTCTGGAAAGGACAGGACATGATTAGTACTCAATTCAACTATGATTGCCTAATACTCTCTCAGGCCTCACTACTGACTAGTTCAAGTCTCTCACAATATGAGTCATATTATCTGATTATGACCTCATGGCATGAATAGGCCAATGTCACATCATGCCAATAGCTGATCATATGGTAACTGTAGGGCTGACTTCTTACACCTAGTCAGGGCTAATGGCAAAGTCATACTATGCCATGCTATGCTACAAGGTTATATGATAGAGTATATCTCCAGAGTGCTTAACACAATAGTGAAGGAATAAAGATGGCATACTCACATGTTGACAATATAAGTGTGACCTCTATTATAGCATATCATCCATATACCAAGACATGACCACTACCAGTATTCATAATAGTATCCCCTACTGTATACCTTCTTCTTTTCCTTTAGTCACTATTGTATAGACAGTGCATGTATATATAATTAAAGGATAAATACATAGTCAAATACATAGGAGTAATATTCGCTAAGTGCCATCAGGGTAACCTTCATACAGCTTATCCCCTACCATATATTTGTAGATAATACTAAAACTTTTTTACTATTTTGTACCTATTTCCTAACATACTTAAAAGGATCTCATCATTCAAAAATCTCTCTATTCTTCAAAAGACAACATAATCATTAGGTCATTTATAGATACCTAGTATTCTAACTTGATAAATAACTTACTATAAGGTATATTATTGAAGGTTATGTTACTTCTCTGTAATATATTTAGTGCTATACATCTACCTGCTATACTAAGGCCTACTGTTATAAACACTGACTTTATAGTAGTATTACCTAAAGTATGAAAGGGCTATACCTGATAATGGTACAAGGTTAAGCTATTAGTATACCATTATACTATATATTATAACTATTGTTATATTATACTAAAGCCACTATAGTACGCTTATATGAGTTAGTATAGTATAGTTTACCTTAGTATAGGCTTTAATAAAACATATTTAAAGTCAACCTAATAGTTATGATATGATCAGCTATATATAAGGGCTATATACAAGTATTATCTAGGATTGAATAGGAGCTTAAACCTATGATAATCCTAGGTGATCTTTACTAAGTATACAACTAGTATTCATGCTAGCTGGAGTTTTCCATCCTCTTACCTGATCCTAGGGACACTCCTACCTGTCTCTAGTGATAAACCTCTGCTAACATATTGACCATTACATATGGGGACCATGTGCTTTATAGGGGGTATAGTATTACAGATGACTGTACTAAGTGGTCTTTTGTGCTACTTTTCTTTATGGAGGAGATGTTTTCTTATTACTTCATACCTTTACATAGCTGTACAAGGATGTTCTTGTAGATGGTCACTTATGCGACCATAAGAATAAAAATGAATTACCCCTCCCCCCTGTACTAAGTGGTCTACCTAGGTACTAGGATATGCATGGAACTTATTCCAGGTCAACTAGAAGGTATGTTAGAACCCATGATCATCTCATGAGCCATAGAACTATATAATGAGTATTGTTACCACTAAGACCTGACTAAGTAAAGTGAGGTATTAAAAATACGATATGTATAAGATTACGTATATGCAATCGATGATGAGGCTTGTCACCTTAATCTTATTATGATATACTGATCAGTTGCATCATTGGAGGACAGGAATTGAAGAGTTTCCTCTCTAAAAGCCCTAAACGATCATACCAAATATTTCTTCAGTTCTCTAATTATGAAACTGATCTCCTTCTATGGAATCATGAAAGAATATAGGAATCTTGCTGGAATGTTTCAATAGGGTTCATTTTCTTTGTAAAAGTTTCTCTGTAGCTACTTGGTCAGAAATGGGTATTAAGAGGGAGTGGACAAGCGATGTGTTTTATTTCTTCTTCTTCTCTCTCTAGCTATCATCTCAAGTCTTATACTATCTTTGAGCCTTGATAATATATTTTGCTTGTCTATGATAACTTCTCTATCTTCTCTTAACTCTTTGATAAAAGTAAAAAGCATAAGCAGTTATAACTTGCCAGTTAAGATATCTGATTTTACTTAGTAAGACCCTCTTGCGAAGCTTCTTATGAGTATACTTATATCTATATCCTTCATGAGTCTCCCATCATAATAGTAGTATATAGAGTAGGACTTTGATTTCCTATTAGTTACTACTATATAGATAGTGCATATACACTTAATTAAGAGCAAAGACATAGTCATATACATAGGAGCATCAGGATATACCTTCATTTGCTAGTAGTATATAGGGTATAATTATCTTCTATTTATACTTTAGATTCTGTATAGTATTTGTCTAAGGTCTTTGGTTTTTAGGATCTATATTTATCTGTACTAAATATTACAGCTTTTTATCTAAGTTCTTCCTGCTCTTGTATAGTAATCCCTTTAAAGGCTTCCCTCTATATTCTTGCTTGCATTTTAGTAGTGATTCCTCCTATTGGTAGTTTATCTTTATCTTCATCACTATTATATCATCTAACTAATATCAGTATACTTCTACTGTAGTTGGAGAAAGGGCTATTAGGTGTAGGGAAAAGAGCTTGCATAGCTAAGCTTTATGGTTAGTTGGTTGGTATAATTTAGGTACTGAAGGGGGTTGATATTTCTTCTCCAACACTTCTGACAGAGCCTAACCTTAAGGGTCTTTATCTTATAGATGATATAAGGGCTATATAGTGTTTTAGTAGGGTAGTATAGTAAGATGCAGACATATTATAGCTAATGCTAAGCAAGGTTAGGGCTTATATTAGCTAAGGGTTAAGGGGGCTTATACTTTTAACTCAACACTAGAGCATACTTCAGTGGTGATGTTTTTAGCCAAGGACCTATTAGTTCTTGTCTTGTTATAGATAGTGACCTGTGAGCTAAGCTATATATAGGTTCCTATCCTAGATAAAGAGGCTAAGGTATCCTTGCTTGAGATTAAAGCTTAGTATATAAGGAATAAAAGACAGTTTTTATTGTGAAAAGGTGAAGATGAAGGTTAAGGTAGATTTTGAGAGTTTGAAGTAGCCTGTTAGTTTATTATAGAGATAACAGGTCTACCCCTTATTTCATTTCATTTCACTTAGTTTTTTTTAAGGGAGCATAGGTTTTTTTTATTTTATTTTGTTTTACTTAGATTTTTAGATAGAAATCAGTTTTTTTTTTTTTTTTTTTTTTTTTTTTAGATTTTGTTTAGTTTTTATAGAGGGAGAATAGTTTTTTTCTCATTTTGTTTATTTTATTTTTTGCTGTTTTAGAAAATAGGATTTTTGGATACTACTTTAGTAAAGTCTTGGTAAAAGGGTTTATAAAAAAAAATTTCATAGCAGTGACAATAGCAGTGAACACAGTAGTAAAATACATTTACAAATATAGTTATGAGATATAGTATCAAATATAGCAGTGTAATATAGTTGCATAATGTAAAAAATGTAATAATATAATATAGAGAGGTTTATGGCATAGAGCTATAGAATAGGTAAAGTAGAGGGTACATTAGTTACTAGAATAGTAAGATAGAGCTATATAGACCTAGAAATGATTAATATATAAAGGTAGCATGTAAGTAACACAAAAAAAAAAAAAAAAAAAAAGAATTAAGTAAAAATAGGAAAAAAAAAAAGAGCAAAATAGGTAGGGGCATACAAGTCCACAATGCAATCAAAATTCACTATAGTGTCTCTAAGAGTAGTTAGTTGAAGTCATTACCATATACCTAAACTGTAGTATTTATTCTACTATAGCCTTTACATGAGATAGGATAAACCTAATTACATTAGTACTTGAATACCTAGTAGCTTTATTATAATACAATGAGGCTAGAACACTATATACCACTAGGCTACTAGACCTACCTATAGTAATTCTATTATATTTTAACTTTATAATGTAGTAATATACATCTATTTATATGGTTAGCAGCTGAAGGGTAGTAATATCACTTGTAAAAAAATAAAGAGAGTTATTACTAGGATATAAAAGCCTATTTATTGTTAATAAAGAGTAGACAAAATCTACTTATAGTGCTCAGCTCTATAGTAATAAAAAACTATCTTAATTGATGCAAATTGTAAACTGTATCCATTATTTGTAATAAATAACACTCCTTATTATACAATGTCTAGATTATAGTTATCTACTCTATAGAACTAATGTACATAGTTAGTATTTGTATTTTAAAATTTTTCTTATTTTACTAGGGGTTATATTATCTAAGATCATTTAATATACCTCTAAAATTAGCTAGAAGATGATTAACTATATATAAGTATTACTTTTATTCAAGTAGATCTTCTCTTTAAATATAATTGGAAGTGGTTGAATGTGTCCTCAAACTACATAGTGAGAGAAGGTTTGTGATATTCCTTAAAAATCTATTGTACTATAACCACAACTTTAAAGTCTTACATTACTATTAGTAGTGGAGATAGTTAACTTATTTCTGGTTGTAGTTTTGTGGGGGTACCAGTGTGGCAGAGTAGAGTGTCAAGAAATTCTCTAGAATGTTGGTCTCAATCTTAGCCTTTGTAACTCATTATAGTAGAATAACTGCCTAAAAAAGTTAGTAAAAACATTATTCTTCATCAATCCCTTGAGTGGGAAGTATCAATGAACTTGCCATCATAACTTTTTGCAACACTGTAAACAGCAACCTCAAATGTCTCATTAAAAGAGCATATAAGTTTGCAATCAGCTTCTATTATTGTAAGCTTAAGTCGGAATCTGTCAGTAGTAATGAGTGATGAACACAAATTGTTTGATAAAAAATTACCATTAGAGGTAAAGAGAAAATGCATGTTACAGTAAAGAAAAGGAAGTGAGAGGAAAAGGTGTAAAGATAGGAAAAGAGGGGAGTCTTTTTTATTCTTTCACTGCGTGTACACCAAGACACGTCCACTCGACTGCCCTGGCAGCCAAACATCCACCTCGAAAGTCTGATGTGCTGCTGCAGTTGCAGCCATTCTACTGCCCAGGCATCCCTATGCCTAGGGAATTGAGGTAACATCTGTAGATCTCATTTCACACCAACACAAGAGATGAACTTCTCTAGATGTGTCATGAATCATCACTCGATGCTTGGGAAACTCAATTTTTTGCGTCCTGCCTACGCGGTTGCAAATCTGTAGTCCTGGGGAAATGGGATGAAGAGTAAGTAAATTCATGTAGCTAACTTACAACCTCTCAGGTGTGGCATAACAATGTATATGGAATATACATGCATGGGAATAAAGAAAATAAAAGCTAACTAGAGAGAGTGATGTATCGTGATGAGATAATCGAATAGAAGACTCTTTTATGGAGAGATAATGTATTCAGTACAGCATGATTATGAATACTTTCAAGAGCCTCGTCTAGAAAAGGATGTTTGCAATTGCTAGAATACCGTACTTGTACGATTGTTGGTTCGACTTTCGTCGTAACTGTCGATGCAACGGGAGGATTTAGTGAGCTAAATTTGCTCGTATTGCGTTTATCTCTAAAATTTATTTCTACGGTTATGACTAGGATGGAGATGCTATCCAGTTAGTTGCTTTGCTATTTTTCGCGCAACGATAGCAAAAGGAGGTGTCTATTTGCTGCCGGATCCATCTGATACTTAGGTTTTCACAACGTTGAATTAAGTTACAGGCATTTTTCGCAAATGCTTGAGAGGTTTAGAGTAAATATCGCTTGGAAGCCCGTCAGTATTTTTGATGCGCAGAGTTAGTAGCAGTATGCAAGCTTTAGATAATACCGTAACTAGAACGTGTTCTGTGGTGAAGGAAGAGAAGAGGTGTGGAGATGGTGAGAAAGATATTCTTGCTCCCGCTTTCAAAACAAATTCCAGCTCTAATCTGTGCCAATTACTGCAGGCTTGCCCACAATAAGGTACCCCCAAAACGGTGAATGTGCCTATCTATTTAGGAAAAAATTGTGGGGGAAAATGCGCCAAAAATTTCCTCGTCTCTGCAAAATTGAGTGGAAAAAGGATCACGAATTATTCTCCCATAAACTTACACATACCCGGCTATCCCATCAGCCCTCATCCAGAACAAAACAAATCACTCAATTCTCATTTATATTCCTCGCCACAATTTCCTTCGCAAAAGTTGCAAAGTCCCTTTCCTTGTCAACCAATTCGTAGAGATTTGGCTCTAAATTTCCCCAACGTCAGCAAAAACTCACTTTCCAGATTCTAACCAGCACTCACGTGTAAAAACAGCAATAGTATTCCGACTAACGCCCCCCCCCTTACTGGCTCTGCATCCTCTCACAAAGTGTGGGACAGCTTTAAATTTGCCTTCGGTTATCACTTCCAAAGCTATTAGCCGGCAATATATTAGCGTCTGTTAGAAATATGGGTGATTATGAGGGAGATATATACACCTTCACCAGTTTGGAACGCTAAGAAATCCCTCGGAATACCGACTTTGACGATTCCACCTTGCCGGTCCTTGATATACAGTCCGGCCTCTGGATCCGGTGGTCCGGGGAGTTCCTGAAGTTCTACACCGTTCTTGGATATGTCGAGGATTTGGTTTTCTTCATCGACATACATTGCGGAAGTCAAGCCTTGAATCAATGAGTTGGAATTTTATGGTACGGTAGCTTTTCTTGGAAGAATACAGACCTGTTAGGCATCCGTGATCAAGATGCGTGCCGCACCAATTATCTAGATCTTCCTCGTCTTCGGGGGTATCGTCTTCTCGTTTCGGGGGTGGGAAGTAGTGTAAAAGCCGAGCTTTTGTTGTGGTCGAGGTCTTGACTACGTGCTCCAGGTAACCGGGCTTGTAGTTTTCGATGTGTTTAAGGGCTATTTTTTTTTTTTTTTTTTTTTTTTTTGTTT
>JABYPW010001409.1:0-15522 GCA_016880775.1 Phymatotrichopsis omnivora
CTTTTTTTTTTTTTTTTTTTTTTCTCAATTCTCGAAAATTTTCACGCGTTTTGGCAACTGTCTCAAACCAATCCCCTTTTATCCCACTATTCATAGCACTAAATTAGTTATTGAATGAACCCTGGAAAAAGATTTCCAACAACTTTTCATTCAAAGCGCATCCATAACTCCAACTTCTTTGTATCAGCATACTCATGATACACCCACTAGTTTCTCAATTTTGTATTGGACGGTAAATGGAAGTATTACCTCCGTTCCGGGAGAATTTTGTTTGTTTGTAATGTAGTTCGGAAGTCTATTTTGATAGTCAGGGGTCGTTCAAGAGGCATATTGCACAAGTTGGCAAACGATCAATAATGATAATGGCGTGACAGAAAAATACATTTAAAACCCATTTTCGCATGGTCAAAAAGCAGTTCAAAGTTGCGAACCAGAAAAGCGTTTTAAGCTGCGAGCCGTCAATGATGGAGTCTGTGGAACGTTGGTCGCCAGTCATTGTTTCCAGAAGACAGTAATTTTTGGCTTATGCTAGCTCCCAGCCTCTATGATACTGAGTAACCCCTACCCGTGTATTGTACGATTACCATATGTCTAACCTTGATGTGTTGTTATGCCCCTCCTTCATATGGCAGTTTATGTTTATTTGCGTGTAATATGTTTTCGGATCTAGTTTCACATGTATTTTCGTCAGCGAGGTAGACTGTGGGCACCCTAGAGAATTTTTCGGCATGAAATGTACTTGTACATGTAGTACACGCACATGGAAATCGAGATGGTGGTACAATGTGGAGAGGTAGACTGTGAGCACCCTAGAGAATTTTTCGGCATGAAATGTACTTGTACATGTAATACACGCACATGGAAATCGAAATGGTGGTACAAGGTGGGGAGGTGTGGGTGTTTCGATCCTCAAGTAAAACAATGCGCAGTTAGGGATTATGTGTTGTCTCGTGTCGTTTGTCCACCTTTCTGTTGGTTTCTCACTGCTGTCGCCAAGAATGCCAAGGGGGAAGTCCGGATATTTTGCCCCCAGCTGTACTGTACTTAGTATAGTACATACTTGGAATATTAGTCATGCAACAATTGAGTGAGACAGTGACACGGTGTTGGCCTACATATGTAGATATTCTGGTGAGGTTTTTTTTAACGGCGCCTACTTGGTACAACTTAAGGTTGATGTATCTAAATTTACATGCCGTAGCACCCACAACCTGAACACTACTTTAATTACATGTGAGGCAAGCACCTAAAACCCAAAATTCGAAGATCCCGAATGAATAGCATGAAATGCCTTCTAATGCTCAGCCACCTAGCTATGAACATAGAAATAGCAAAATAGCTACTCATATCTAATTGGTTTACATAGGGGCATTTTAGATTTAAAATATTATATTTATTTATTTGTTTATACAACAAAACGGAACGAATCATAGAACAAGTAAGTATGAAATACACATATAAAATTTACAGAATTAACCTTTCTTTTTTGTTTTCTTTTCTTCTTTCCTTTCTTTTTTTTAAAAAAAATAAAATAAAAAAAAAAATTATCAAGGCTTTACTCAACCTCTCCAAACAAAACAGCCTTACAAGACTTTTGCTCTAGTTTCCTCCAGCAACCGCACAGTTTCTGCGCAGCCGTGACAATTAAAAGGTGCTGCACACAACAAAGTCTCGAAACCGCCATCCTGTGGGACATTACTGTGCTCCCTATAGCTATACCCAGAAGTAATCCCATGATTTTTCGATTTATATTGCCTATCACTGACTACAATGGAGATGGGCAATCCTCGGTCTCAATATCCGCTTCTCTTCTAGCCTCTGAGCGCAGGTAAACTTACCAAAAAGTGCTGCTCGCTCTTTTCCCGCCTTTAAGTTAGACAAAACTAATCCCTGCATCGAGCCGCCTCATGCCCCGTCTTGGATTATGATGCCCAAACGATTTTTATCCTATAACGTTAGCGGTCATAGCTCAGTTGGGAGAGCGTCAGACTGAAGTTTAACTCAGTCCTAAATCTGAAGGTCACCCGTTCGATCCGGGTTGATCGCAATTTTTTCTCCTTTTTGAAGAACGTTTCCCCCAATTAGAGATATTGTTCTAAACATTTTTAGCTATGCATGTCACATTTTCTTTTCCTTGGCTGAATTGATGGCTCTTCAATAGAAAGAATTCTGGGATATCAATTAACCTCTTGCTTTCGGATACGATTGCTTGAGTTACTTATTTAATGGCCGAAAAGCGGAATTTTGAGTCAAGTCTATTCACTAAAAAAAAATTTTATTTTCATTTTTATATTTATAACTTATATGGGCTCGGAGAAAGTTCAAGGAGATGTCGATGTCTTACGTACACTACAAATCCGCAGGCGTAAACATTTCTTTGTCGTCGTTTCCGATTCCAGGCTACACAGCATCACGCAATATCACTTGGCGGCAGTAAACACCCAATCCATTAAACCCAAAAATAAAACCAACATTCCCCACCACCCACATCTCTCACTTTATTATAGTTCCATAGAGAAAAAAAAAAAAAAAAAAAAAATCTGAACTCCCCTTGTATACCTTACTAGTAATTTCTACTAAAGTTCCAAACGATCCCTACTCAATCCCCCAACTCACCCTCCCATCTTCAACCACTTCCTGAACCCCTCAATATCAAAATACTCGCACCCTTTCTGCGGTTGCTTCATCTACTCAGTCTCGGCCATGGGTAACTTTTATCGGCGTAAATCTCCCTAAAAATCCCTCCTTTACAAGCTCCCTCACGTCGCATATTCTCCTTAACCTCTACATAGGCTTTTTCAATATCCTCCTTCGACATTGGAGCCTCACTCAGCATTTTCTCCTCATTTTTCTGCTCTTTAGGCTTGGAAGGAGAAGGAGGGTGAACAAGAGAAGAGATTTCTGAGCCCTCGAGGCGCTGATGGGAAAATTCTCCGGTAGAAGTAATTGGGTTCTCGTCGAGAATCTTTCCTTTTTGGAAGGGGTCGTCTTTGCCTGTTGGCCATTCGGCACGACGGTAGAGCTGGGTTTCAGCGTCAGCCGCAGCTTCCGCGGCAGCAACTTCGGCTTCAAGTCGCACATGTTCTTCGGCTGCGATGCCTTTGGCAAAGTCTCTGAAGCCGCCTTTTGGCCAGCGCTGGTTCGGCCCAGGGGTGTCGACTTCGGCAGAGCGACTGGCGTGAGGCTGAGAGTCAAATTTTTTTTTCCCGGCGAAGTGACCGCGAAGTTCTTCAGCTGACTGGTCCTGTTTTTCCTGCTTGATAGTGGAAAGAACGACGCTTTCAAGGGACGGAGCAACCGGTTTCTTGGTCTCTTTTTCTTCTTCGTCGGTTTTTTCGTGAAAGAGGGCAGAACGACGGGCGTGGGGGGATTTGCCCTTTCCAGCAAAGTGGCCCCGGAGTTCTTCGGCTGACTGATCCTGTTTCTCCTGCTTGATGGTGGAAAGAACGACGCTCTCAAGGGATGGGACAGCGGGTTTCTTGGTTTCCTTTACTTCTTCGTCCTTATTTTGGAAGAGAGCGGAACGCTTCATCAAGCCAATGTCGGTATACTCCGACCACACGCTACAAGAAGGACTGCTTGAGCCACTATCATGCGCCAATAAATCATTATGCAGCAAACTTCCCAGAACATCAGGTTCCAACTGGTCATATGGCGGGAGATAACTCGATCGCATGTAACTCAGATCATAAGGAGTACTCGGAGTTAGAAGCGGGCTCTGGTTTAATCCGGCAATCTGGTCGAGTTCACCATAAAAACCCTCCTGGAATGTCAAAACCTTGCCATATGTTTCCGGAATCCAGGTGTACCACTCTCCGAACAGCTGCTCTTGATAGTCATTATTTTTAGCCATTTCCTCCGGGCTCCTACGCGGGGCAAGAGAACGCTTGCGTTTGGGGATTAGCTCGGATTTGTCGATGAATTCTTCCTTGTTGTGGTAAACCTTTGGAGGCTCTTGCCCGGGTTTTGGGGGCTTTACTGCGGCACCTTTATCGGCGACATCCCAGAGCGCGAATTCCTCCTTTTCCTCCCCATCCCCGTCCTCGGCCTTAGACTCGGGCTCGGACTTAGGAGTGGAACCTGTGATGGATGTGATGAACTTAATCGCTTTATCGTCGGTATCATAGTCGTAAGGATACCGTGTCCGTTTCTCCTTCAACCACTCATTAAACATTTGCAAGTCGAAGTTCCCCAATTCATTGGGCTTGGCACTCTCAGGAGGTGGCGGAGGTGGCGGAGGTGGCGGGACCTTCGAAAACATATGGCGAGGTTGCAAAAAGGCCGCCAATGGGTTCGGGGTTCCTTGTGGCTGTTCCTGATACTGTTGAGGAATCACACCCAAATGGATCTCTTTTCCTGGAATTTCAACCACTCCGGGTTGAAGGAATCCGGACGGTTGTAGATCTTCGCCTTGCTTGTCGGCCCTGTGGTTGGTGATCAAGTTCCGGAAGTTCTGGAAGGTATCGCTAGGTTGCATGCCCCATTCGAGTTTGGGGAGACGGTCCCCCATGAATGCCGAACCAGGGTTGGAAGCTCCAGGCTGGAGGATCATCGGGGAAGCGATGCTGGGAGCAAGATGATCCGGGACTGGTGGAGGAGATTCTGCTTGAGCTGCTTCGGCTTCTGCTCTAGCGGCGGCGGCAGTATGGAACCATTGCTTGGGTTTGTTCAAGGCATCAAGGACCTTGGCGTGCGTGCCAGAGTTGCCTACGGGGATCACATCGCTGGAACCTTGAGCAATTGGGAAGGCGATGGTGAAAGAAAGAAAGAGAAATGGTAGGGCGAGAATGCTGATGCTTCTCATTTTGAATTTTTTCATTGTTTTCGAGATAAATTAAAGTTAAAGAACGAAATTGAAAAGAGTGGCTCTCTGAGAAAGATTTTCAGAGTTTCTGCAAAAGAATCAATGTTGGAGGGAGGAAAGGGCACCAAGAGGCCAGATCAAAGGGAAGTAAAGTCCCATTATATGAGTCGAAACCGAAATTGAGTTTCTTTGCAGTATTATCTAACTTCGGCACACTCAATTCCATGCACCTTGAAATAAGCTTATTGTTATCAAATCTACTCCACGATTGAGGTATTATTTTGGCTTTATATTAGATTTTATAGCGCATTATATCATTATAAAGTCGGTATATCGATTACACTTTACGCTTCAAGTCAAGCGACACTAACCCCGCGCCGCAGGCCACAGGAGCTGTAATGCCTCGCGGAAAACACAGCCAAGCACTGGGAGGAAACAAGTTACAATTGGCTTCATTTGGCTAAATTGTAGGCAAGACGAGTATGCGACGCTGGCGGTCGAACCGAGTGATTGCCGATGATCGCATAGAACGACAGCTATGCGGAGTCCGCGGTTCGGCGATCTCGGCTAAGGTCTCCGATTACTACGGAAATCCGAACAGATTTACAATAGTTAACGCTCCTTGCCGATGCAAGTCGCAAGTTAATACTGTCAACCGTATGCTTCACCTCCACTCACCCCTTGGGTAATTCGAGGCATCCATCTTCGACTAGACATGAACTACAACTTGATTCCGAAGACGTTGTGAAAAGCGCAGATATCGGTGAACATCTTCCGCGGTGACCGATCGACCACTCAGGATGGAACATGGATGACGTTAACGATTTTGGATACCTTGAATTCATGCAAATGTTCTCGATACCATATGACCTTATCTGTTTCTCGGGAGCCCGACTTCATGCGCTATTTCGCGAAGAATACAAAATAGGCTCACAGCCGACACAATTCCCAACTTATTCACGTGCAAGGACTATTACAAGTAAGCCATCCTCGACAAACTCCCGAAAATACCTCGAAACCTATCTCTTCAGCTCCCGCAATCGTCATATACAATTACAGCCCCATTTCTCCTATATCGGGTACTCTTTCCTTACTTTGATGCTTCATCAGTTGTACTCTGACTGCATATCGCAAAGATGGTCAAAATAGCCGAAAATTTTCCCACGCTAGGAACAAGATGAATTGCATACATTTTCGCCATGACTTCTTTCCCATGTAAGTTCGGTAAATATTCTAGGTTTCCGAGCATTACCCCCGGGATTCAAATTTCGATGAAGTTTTGTTAACTCATATTAAGTTTACGCCAAATCCAAGCCATCTCCAGCCACTATTTAGTCATGCGGTATCACTCATTTTGAAGCAGCTACTATACCATCATACTTATCGAATTCCACTACCTCTGGAAGCTACTTCAACCTCGTCAAAATAATCGCAATTACTAAATACGCCGATGACTGTAATATGATCAAGACCGAAGACAAATATCTCATTCGGCCACTACTATCCCGAAAATGCATACCCGTGCCAGGTCGAAGAAATCTTTTCAACGGGATCTCGGAAACTGGGGTAAAGGTTGACTATACCTAGGTCGGCAATTAGGCGGTTGAGAGCGAGCTTCTCCCCGGTTTTTTTACTCGCTACTACATGTATTGCGGAGAAGCGACTGTGACCCCTCGCATATTATTGACCCTTGCACAAAAGAAATTTGTTTCTATTGCATTCACCCGACATTTAGTTATCTCTTTCCGTGTCACATTTATATAAATACTAGATTGTTGCTTCAGAAGTTTTTTTTTTTTTTTTTTTTTTTTTTTTCGCGGCATTGTTTCTTTAGCAATTTGCGACAACTCGAGCCTGCAGTTACCAGTTACTCGAGAGGATCATGAGGTTCCTCGTTAATATTCTCAGCCTCGGCCTCGGCATACTTCCGGGCGTCATCGGTAAACCGACACTAGCCACAAAAAACACGACACTATTCTTATGTTCCGACAGCACCGCCATGGCCTATAATCCCGACACCTCTCTAATCCAAGGGTATACCATCTCCTCCTGCACCGCAAAAAGAAAAAAAAAAAAAAAAACTAACCACAACCGATTACGGTCATACAGTTTCGGATATTATCTGCCGGACTACTTCTCAACTGCTCTCAATTTTACCAATCGAGCCCGTGGTGGGCGCTCCACGCGCTCCTTCATCAATCAGGGTCTCTAGATGCAACTACTCGACATATTGACACCCGGCGATTATGTAGTCATAGAAATAGGGCACAACGACAACGGAACTCCCGGAGAGGGTAGCGATGTCGGAAAAGATCGCGCAACGCTTCCTGGAATTGGAAACGAGACGGTTACGGTTACGAATAGTAGTGGACTGCAGGAGACGGTCAAGACTTTCGGAGCGTATCTGAGGCAGATGGTGGAGGATGTGAGGATTTTAGGGGGAATGCCGGTGTTATCAGGGATGGTGCCGGTTATGGACTGGGAGAATGGGACGTTGGAGGAGCGGTGGGAGTTTACCGAGTACGCTAGAAAAGTAGGGGATTTTTCGCAAACGATTTCCGGAAAATTTGGAATGGGGAGAAATGCTGATTGTTGTAATGGCGGTGGGGATAGGTTGCGGGAATGGAAAAGGTTGCATTTTTGGATCATACGAAGTATTCCGTTTGGCGGCAGCAGCAGTTGGGATACGTGGATTCTTTAGCGATGTATCCACTGAATGATAGCACGCATACGGATGCTAAAGGCGCTAGAAGTAAGTTTTTTTTTGGATTCAATTCGCTATCTTAACTTAAATGACTGCAAAGGTAAGTATTTTAACACAGTAACATTTCATATAGTCAATGCGGAGGCCTTTGTCACGGCAATAAAATGCGCGGAGAACAACTTAGAGGGATACTTGGACGCCGAAGGAAAGGCTCTAAACTACCCTTGCTGACACAGCATATGAAAAGGATTGGGTAGCGTGAAAACAAGGAAAAGTTATGCCAACAAGCATAACGCGAGGAAGGATCTTCTTTTTGTCGTCCTTCTCCTTCTTCTTCCGATTATGCCAAGAGGCCCATAGCTATAGACTAAGAAGATGCAGCGAAACATAGCGTTTTTGTGTAGTAAAGTACTAGTACATACATGTTATAATTACATCGTAGCTATATTTCCCTCTCCTAGGCTTCCTTCTTTAAGAAGACGCATGGTATCATCTGGGAGCGGATGATTAATTTATCTCCTTTATCGTACATAGTTTCTAATTTTCGAAATTGACCGCAATATCAAAGACCGGAAATCGGAATGTATCCATTCTCAGGACTTCAAGGTCCCATAAGGTGCATGTGCAACGTACCCTGAAGCCACAGTTTAATTTCATATATATCTCTGCTCATCTTGTTCCATTCCAGGGATTCGATGGTTGTACGCAGATTGAAAAACTGCACCTCCGTAATGATTCCACAAATGTGCACGGGAATGGGCCGAAACGAAAACGTTGCCAAGTCGAGTGATCTGCAACGAGGCCGATAAAGCGGACGCACGAAAGGCCAGACTCCCTTAAACACGTGGATAACCTAAAACCATTTGCTTAAAAGTATTAGGGAAGCGATACATTCGGAACTTTTAGAGTTAAATTCTAGGCATGGAGTTTTTGTTTAGAAAATTTGGCAGTAGGCTCGTCAAAATCGATGGTGTTATATTTAAAGTGTAAGTTCTGTAACGCTAGGAGGTTCAATTTTGTTGTGAACAAGCGTGAGTAACAGAAAAATTATATGTTCATCTCCGTGGAAAACCTCTGCATGATTCGGGCAAATCGAGTTTCGGGCGAAATGCACCCATGGTTCGTGTTAACCATGAGTTCCATAACTTCATGTAGCCAACATCTACCCGACTACATTACGGCTCATTGGTGTGTTGGCAGGGGTGATTCAAGCTTAGACTTATTGAAGACTAAATGTGGGTAAAGGGGCATTCAGCGATCCCCAATTAGGAGGGTAGTAACGCGCCGCGGCTGCTTAGAAACAGAGGGTCCTTGCTCTCAGAGTAATGACGGATATGGTACTTGTCATACCTTATTTAACTACATCGATCTCTCTTCCCGTCCATGGATACATATACGTGTTAGTTGTCCGAGCTCAGTGCTCAAGCGTATGCAGTTACGCCGGAATTGCGGTGCGAGCATTTACAAGTTTGGCGAACTACGCTGAATCCTTCTATTCTATGTAGCTTGTCAGCGAGAATGCCGATAGCCATTCCCTCGGTAGTTAATACGTGTAGGAACTTCCGTCATCCTGGCAATGGGTAACAATTTCCTGGATAGCGAAAACGCCTCTGCCGCAACAGCGGATACGAACCGACAGTCCAAGAAGCAAGGCAAACCCCACGCATCTTGCGATCATCACCGGGCGGTGAAAAATATGCAGTTGCTGGAACACATGGACCAATCGAATTTATTTCCGGTATGTACGGAAGCCTGACAGCCTCGGCCGCTTGCCCGTTCCCGGATCCGTGCATTTTCAAAATACGAGGGTCCAAACTCTATCTTCCAACCCTAACTGGTACTCACCAGGACGATCAGCCCCATCGTCGCAGCGAAATATGTACGCAAAGTACACCACAGGCCTCGCTATTTTCATATTTCCGCACTCGAATTGGCGATGGGAAGCTTGGTAACTCCTGAAAGGTTACTCTGTGCGTTGACGCTATGGATATCCTTCTCAAGTATAAGAAGGTCCCCAGCCTACCACCGGTTCTATCCATCCTCAGCCTTCGTTCACTCCTTACTCACTCGTACACTCATTCTCCCGTTTGCCTGCCGGTCGCTTCAAACTCACAAATATCAACATGAAGACTTTCTTCGGTGTTTTTCTGGCCGCTGCGGCTATGGTTGATCAAGCCTTTGCTCACTGTATGTATACCCTCCATTTTACCAACTTTGAAAGAACTCTTCTTCTCATTTTCGGATGTGTACGTGACTAACGCGACGTTTTCAGATCGTTTCACCACATTGATCGTCGACGGAGTCCAGACTGGCCAATACCAATACGTCCGCAAGAACACCAACTACAACTCCCCCGTGTATGTCGGTTCCAACGATATGAGATGTAACACCGGTTCCGACCTTGGAACGAACACACAAACCGCGACCATCGCTGCCGGTGCGACCATCGGATTTGTTCTGGATGAGCCAGGCAAGTACCGAATTCCCCGGGACAGGACTACACCTCCGGCCCTTCAACGCTAATATTTCTCCAGTTTATCACCCTGGACCCCTCTTGGTGTACATTTCCAAAGCTCCCGGCGCTGCTTCCGACTACGACGGTTCTGGCGGATGGGCCAAAATTTACCAGGTCGAGCCCACGTGTAACCCCGATCGCACGGTGTGGAATACCGACAAGGGAATGTTCACTTTCCAACTTCCGAGCACCCTGGCAGCTGGACAATACCTCATTCGCATTGAGCAGATCGGTCTTCATGAGATGCCGGCACAATTCTATATCTCGTGCGCGCAAATCGAAGTTACCGGAGGTGGATCGGCTATTCCCCCGTCGGACATCTACTTCCCGGCAGGTTACACTTCTGAGGACCCGGGTCTTAACATTAACATTTTCTACCCTGTAAGTTTAGGGTATTCGTGGCATTTTGGATATTGTTGTTAACGGTTTGATGCATAGGTCTTGACTAGCTACCCCATGCCCGGCCCTGCTGTCTGGACTGGTAACTAAGAAGTTTTGGATTGGGAGTTTGCCGTGGGGGAAAAAAGACTGGGTCTAAATAAGCACTTTGGAAAAATTGTATAATGCTTTATGGCGCGTGCTCAACGTTGTCTTGTGATAGATTTGTAATGTTTTGTAGAATAATTTGTAATTAGTTTTGTGTTGAGAGGTGTATTGAACATATCGATATGCAGCTCAGAACTTTAAAAATAAAACTGTGCATAGTTCCGTTAAAACTAGATGATATTGTTTACGCTAATCAAGGGCTTCTTGCTGGAATTTTGAGTGTATTTCGGGTGGTGATAACTGATTCTGAAGCAAATATAAGACTATTCAGCATGTGAACTTGGAGAATTAAGCATGATTATTAAAAATATCGGAGCTCGCCGTTTCGCATAAGGCTAAATTTAACTGGATGTTTATATTCAGCCACAAACCCCCCCAAAAAAAATTTAGAAATTCAAGCTTAATTCGTTGCCTCGACACTCAAAGATTTCAATTTGCCCATGTAGATATGTTTTTCTCATATCAAGCACTATCTATATTGAAATTTCAAATAATTGAGGTTATTCCGATCCAAAACAGATACAGTTGGCGGCCTAAGGCCTGAAATAGGGGGTAATGTTACTTGGACCCTCTAAAGCACCTGCATACAAAAATAGTTGAAAAATTACTACTGGTGGTTAAGAAAGAAGGAAATAATAAAATTTTAATAGATAATTGTTCAGGATATAACCATATAAATATATTTTCTCTTCTTGTGCTGCGAGAAAATGAGTCCATCATGTAATTTAGAGCAGGCTATTTTTTTTGGTAACAGAAACCAAGAAATTACGAAATTCAAAAAACTTGAATAGGAACCTGGCAATAGAGTAGCAAAAGTATATACATTGAAGATAATGCTATATCCTAAATGATTATCAATTAAAATTTTTACTTCCTTCTTTCTCAACCATTGGTAGTAATTTTTCACAAAGATCAAGACTTTCCTGGTCTACCATTTCCCATAGAATCCTCTTCTACTCCTCTACTAGTACTCCTTCAGAGCTGCCACTATTTCCTACAGAATTCACCTCCTCTCCTCTACTAGTACTCCTTTAGAGCTTTTATTATTTTATGACTTTACCCTACAAAATAGTGTTCTGCTTTTCTATCCTTTATATAATCCTACATAACTTCAATATTACTAATATTAGGGTTATTATGTGACCACTACTAATAAAAAAAACTCTACATTACCTTCTGACCTTACTGGACACTATAGCACTATATGCTAGGGCATTACTTTCCACTACTTAATATGGAACTCCTTTTCCCTATTATAGCCTCTATATAAATAGGTAGAGTAGAGGCTGTAGAACCTTTTTCTGATAAAAAAATTAAATCTATACTCCTTTATCCCTTTCTTCTTTCTTTGGTTATCTCCCTAAACTCTACCTTTAGTATAGGTTAGTATTAGTACCTTTTAGAAGGAAGAGGTAGCTATAGGTTTTGTTTTACTATAGCTATTAAGGATGAATATAGAGCTTGTACCTTGGAAACAAATGCAATATGAATTAAATAAATAAAAAAAAAAAAAAAAACCTTTCAGAAGGAAAATTAATAACATTGAGTTTCTAAAGACTTATTCATTTCTTAGAGGATTTCAAACTACTTAGTACTAGGTATATATCCTTGTATTTTGCTATTATTACATTCATAGTAACCTCTTAGGCACATTTTCCTCTTGTAGTAGCTTTACATATACTTTCCTCTCTTCTAGTATATTCCCTTCACAAGCTAAAAAAGAGAGAATTTCATTCTATTTTCCTGTAATAAGTAAAGTAGAATGCTAGTAAATCTAAATATATCTCTTCTACTAACTACCATATAAGATGTCTATATATAGCTAATCACTATAACATAATAAAAGTTCTATCTAATAAAGAAATCTCTGACTAGTATCATAAAACAACAGAGAAAAGGAACAAAGTAAAACAATAAGTCCTAGCAACAGTGAAAAGAGATAATAAAAAACTCCTATTAAAAAGCCCTCCTGACCATGTATACTAGCAAGGTGAACCTTATCACAAGTAGTTACATATATCTAGAAAAAAAATTCAATATACATAAACTTCTATGCTTTAACCTAGTATGTATAGCCTATGCTATGTAGTAGCTATTATTTAAGTATAATAGTTGATCCAATACATAGTAAGGCCTATAATAGTCTAAATATGGTAATTAGTGCTTACAACAACTACTATTCAACCCTATTATCTTACAACTATTATGCTGTAAAATCAATACCAAAAAAATTGTACCAAAATTTACCAAGAGGTTATACCTTAAGTAAAGAAGGCTAAGAAAGTAAGCAATACATTAGCAATAACTCCTAAAACTATATATTTTAGTAATGTACCTGAACTATCCTCTCAAGCTATCATAAGATCCTAGAGGGATAAAGTGTTTAATAGATTAATAATAACTACATAATACTATAGCCTAGTTGCTCTTAACCACCTTCTTTTATAAGCTAGGTATAGCTCATTACATCTATATACTATTATAGCCTAAAATATAACTTAGACCCTACTTAGCTTGTAGTATCATACATAGTTATAAAGGATTAACCCTTTAGGGTGAAAAACTTACTATAAATTATGTTAGGAATTTAATTCTTTACACATTTCATTTGTAAGGATAAAGAATATATAATGTTTTTAGTAGTCTATATCTAAAAAAAAAAAAAAAAAAAAAAAAAAAAAAAATGCTACTAATTTAAAATAACTATATTACAAACTCCAGATAGAAATTAAAAGCCCAATAAACAAAATTCAAATATGTATCCATGACAGATTTATATAATAGTTATTTCATTCATAGAGTAGAGCAAAAAAATATGATGTAATAAATACATAAAATAGTTAATAGTTCACCATAATTTAATTATACTAGCAGTTTATTTTATTTTGGGGAACATCATCCCCTGATATTCCCTATCCAATGGGGCAAGCTTATATAATACTTACAAGGATTTAAATCTATTATGATTTCTGGCCTCCTTTGTTACCCAAGGTCTTCAAGTATAAATAAAACATATCATTAATACCATAACTGCAATCTTCACAGACAACTAAGACTTTAGTTCATTTGCATATCTTCTGCATGGTATTGGGATGCACCCATAAGCACAGGAGGAAATTTATAACTCAAGAAGTATATGGAAACTATACCACCTTGCAGTACTAGCAAATTTCTTTTCTGTGCAATGCAATGTTGTTGATGGTATAAGAGAGAGTAAAGCAGCATTGAAAAAGATTATGACATTATGACAGGTTAAATTGAAATAGGGAGTAACTATGGCAAAAGTATTTACTGGCATTATGAATTCCCCATAAGTCACTCTATGTTATTTTATGGAATTATTTTGTTATAGTGCGAGTACTCAGTCATTAGTTTTCCATTTTTAAATTTTCTAATTTCTCACCGCTTGTAGCACGAAAAAATAAAAGTGAGCATAGCCTACGCTTAATCATGCGATGGGATCATTTCTTACAACGCAAGTACATATAGGATATAAGGTAGAATACATCACCGGTTACTCGCTTCCCCAAGTTTTTTTTTTTTTTTTTGTTGTAGTATTAGTAGTAATAGTATTAGAATAAATGTCAGCTACAGAAATATGGCAGATGTACAAGCTAAAGCACTTGTATTCTGAATTATGAGCACATATTATTCCTACAGATGAGTGAATTGAGACTGTTCGAGTGATACCTTATGACGATTTATTATTCTCATTCAAAAGGCTCAAATTACACATAACCTTGAACTTTTTAAAATATCTTTTCTGAATTCTTTTGGTAAAGTTAATGCCCATCCTAGATTTTTACTTAAGGTTCAACTCTGAGAACGCATGCGTACTTGGGGTAGCATCCTATCTGCCTTCCACGTCATGAAGACCTCGCCAAATTGAGAATCTGTACTCCTGAAAATATCCTATTCCTCCACTCTTCTCCATCGTATCTGCATACAGGCCAATCATTTTTTTTTCTTTGCGTCCAAGTGCTAACACTTGTGACCGTAGGCATACTCAGTATCGAACAGCCTTCGTCAAGCAATGTAACGGTTTTGCAAGTGGAACTATGGAAAACACGAGGGGTTCCAAAAGAAAGGGTCTCTACCGGTCACTTCTGTAAAGCACCCCTCTGGTCAACGATAAGAGGCCCTACCACAGTCGGTCCCTTCGCTTTTCCCCGGACACTGACCATAAATTCTCACTCGAATTATTAAGCCGATTCTACGTCCAACCCCCTTTCGCAGGTTCCGAACCCCAAAATTTCCTTAAGCTTGGTTAATGAACGTTAATTATTAGCTCTTTGGAATTCACAGGAGTCAAATCCGGTTGATTGCTTACAGTAGGCACACAATCCCATGCAAATCTTTACCTTTTTTTTTTTTTGCTCATGGCGACCATAAACCTTACCAGCGAGCCACTACCGGCTAAAGGTAACCACCGTATCTTACTCTTTATGTATGGTTTTAGTTTTCATTTATATTCTTCTTTCAAATCGCTACGGCTGGCTAGTCCCTAATATTTTCTCATATAGATAAATGATGCAATAGTGACCGATAAATAAAGAGGCGGAATTTGTTTGGGGGAGGGGAGGTGAGGGTATTGTAGCAATATGGTGTTCAAAAGAATTTACAATGACAAGTAAAAACAGAAGAATGAAAAACATATTTATATATGGAATCTATAAAACATAAAAGTCGCCTAGAAAAGAATTTGCAAATAGGATGGAAGCATGGAAATATATATTGTAATCTATCAGGGAAAAGTATAACAGAATATTCCGGTAAAAGCATTGAGAAATGAATCAATTTCCCTAACTACACATTTTCCCGAACTACACATTTTCCCGATCCATTTCACTATATAGATTTGATGCTTTCCCCATAGCAAATTTGGTGACGCAGGATGTATTTACTGAATTTTAATTTTAGATTTTTTTTATTTTTATTTATATATATATATGT
>JABYPW010001410.1:0-15521 GCA_016880775.1 Phymatotrichopsis omnivora
GGGGGGGGGGTCATCCTCAACCAGGTTTACTAACCCCCCTCATTCAACTTAGTGAGGGGTCACTGACAGGGGTCATTGTGGAGGTCACGAGGTACTGAAAAAAATAATAAGAAAAATACATGAAAGTCCCATTATAAACAAAAATTACATGGAGTATTTCATTCCAATTCATACACACATCCTTTCGGTAGCTTCCAATTCGTAACAAAACTTGATTCAGCATTATTTGCATATCACTTTGAAACCCCTCTACATGTGATAGAGCTGGAAAAATATCAATTTCAGGAACAATGTTTTATTTTATTCCATAAATACCTTCAAGATACAATTCTCTTCCTTTCTCAGCTATGATGTTTCTTCCATATAGCTCAGGCTTTTCTGTGATAATCTTCTCTCTTGCATAAGAGACGCAACCTTGGTACCATACTATATAATACCGTTGATTAGGGCCTGTTTGGATGTTTTGTGATTTCTAGATTACAATCCTGGCAAATTATGATTTGCGCTCCTCTAATCATGAACCACTCAGATTGTGATTTGGTTGAGCAAAACACCTCTCCAAATAAAGAAAATTTGAAATCCAAAACATTGTGCATATATTCTTGGTGCTATATGTACATAATTTTCGATACCTCCTCAATTCTTAACCCCTCATCAGCGGCATCAATATTCTCAATGATCTCAACACTAGGTATTTCTTTTTTTTTCTAAACAAATGAGATACACAATTCTAACAGAGTCTAGTTTGTGCTATAGGGATTTTCAAGCTTCTTCCTTACCTGTAACCAAATAAACAACTCTTTCCATCTATATCCTCATCGTGTACATCCATCATCTACATCAACACCACTAGCAAACTGCCCATCCATATCTACCTACATCAGGCAGTTTCTTTGCTTACATCCCACCCAAGCTTTCTTTCATCTGCATTTGGGCCAAGAACTTTCTTCATTTACTTCGGGATCAGGTATTTTCTTATCACCAGCCCCAGCACCCGCCTTCCCCAAAGGAAACTCTCCACTGCCAGAAACATTACCGCTACTTTGGAGGAAGATGGGGCGACGATGGAGGTGGTGATGATGACACGTCGCTACCGGCAGCAGAGGCAAACCTCGCAACAGTTGCAGATGCTACGCTACCGGTCGCAAGCGAACTCGAAAAAATCTCGTGAAGTTTCTCATAGTTTGAAAGAGTTTTGTATCAGAACCGCTTGGCTTCGCTGTGCATCTAATATTTATTAATGAGATTGTATAAATGAAAATAAAATGAACCTCCAGGTATGCATCCCAAACATGATCTTGTGCAGTTAGGAGCTTTTTTCTCTTCATCCCGCCCAAAACCGCTGTTTTTCAAGAGCCGCTGAAAATCCCGTATTTTTTCTTCAACTAAAACAATCTATCAATTGCCTCAGAGTAAATTTGCAGTAAACATACATTTTGAACACGAGCTTTTATCTCTTCCCTTTCAAAACGGGGTTGAAACTTCTTATTAAACTTTGCAGTAACCCCCACCAATGTCTCTTTCTTGAAACCGCTATCTGAACGCTTGCCGATCTGAATCTGTCTCAAAAAAAGCTTTAGAACAGCTTTATCTTTATAATCATCTCATATTGCTTCGTTTAATCAGCACGCAGGTTGGGATTTCGTGTGTTTTGGGACATCATGTAGATAGTATTCGGTAGGCAAGGTGGGGGGATGTGTGAGCGGGATGAAAAGGAACCAGAAAATCGTAATTGTAATTTGGGCAATTCTACTTTTTCTAAATTGCCGGGATCATGATTAGCAGAACAGAGAAAAGATTGAACCATACGACAAAATTTTTCCAGGATTACAATCCACTCCTGAATCATGAACCTGGCGCGAACCAAACAGGCCCTAACCTTCGTATCTGACCGAAAGAAATAATTCCATCGTTCACCTTGGGCGGGCATGATTGGCGTTGCTGGAAGCTATGAGTTGTAGTATACAGCTACACCTTGATAAACAGGATGCCAAGGCTTTGCCGATTTTTATCCCGTTTATCAAGTTATCCCCTATGTACACATGTATGTACATGTATCGAAATAATAACAAAAGCTTATGAATGAGCTAGACTTACATGTAGTATATCACCACAATATGAATAAATTTGTTGAAGAATAGAATCACTGATGGCATGTTTTCTTGCCTTCATTTTTTCGATTCCATTCACTGCATGAATATGAGACAGAAGGAAATAAGAGGTGCGAAATACAATTTATCCTCCAGCGACGAAATGACCACGATGAAATTATTCTAACAGTATGGATACAGTATAGTCACTCTCGTGGAGCCGAAGCTAGTTCGTCGTTTGTAGCACCTCGCGTTCGTGGAAAAAGCCTGCGGAGATCGCAACCGATGTAAACAACATAATCGATGAAATCGTCTTCAGATTCCGCAGTGGTGGCTGAAGGTAGGGTGGAGGGCTATGGTGAAGACATGATGGGGCAGGCTTATTCTCGGCTTTTTATGTGATGGATTTTGTGGTTTCACATCTTTTTGCTTTGTTCTGCCGAATTTTCTTTATGTATTTTCCATATCTATGAAAAAAAAAAAGGAAATAAAAATACCAGTATCCGGTATATCAAATAATATTTCTATGTAAGACAGGGATGTAGGGGTTGTGGAATGCATATGGATCCGATAAAGCCGTTAATCAGCCAGGTTTGTATGATGAATTACATGCTCGAGCGAAATTCATCCGGTTTATCGAGGTCCGGTTTATCAAGGTGCAGCAGTAGCTGGAGTAGATTATTGATATTCAAGAACAGGTAAAAGAGTTTGATGGTAAATATAAAACCAAATATCAGTTTAAATTTATACAATCTCTGTTCGTATATGCATATGTTGTGACAAATATGTCTTAGAAGTCACGTGTTTATTCTATGTTGGGGGTTACAGGGGGGGGGGGTTTCAGTGACCCCCCCCCTCACTGACACTGAGATTCCCTAAGCACCTTTGATGCTTACAGAACCGGGACACAGGCTTAACTGCAAGAGCATAGGTTCTGTAGCTCCCATTTCGGTTAATGTCGGAGGTAAAGGTCCGCTCCCTACTAAGGTAGAAGTGTGATACCACAGGTAGACATGGCAACAGGCTGCGGAGTCCGTAGACTAGCTTAAGCCGCCCGCAGGTTAAACCGCTGATTACCTTTCTCAGGACTGCCCGGGTTTGTTGACTTATACCTAATGGAGCTAGAGGGCTGGTCCGGCCTTCGTTAGAGCTTGAAAGTGCCCGAGCAGACTCCTTAGGAACTGGTGTGAAGAGTTCCCACCACCGTCACGCTCATTAGCCCTTCGCTACCCTTACTACTACTCGGACACTGAATCTAGGGCGATGGGAAAGAGACACCAGTAATGTGTTAACTGGGCCCTCGCTTCCTCGCCCCCCCCCCCTTCACTGAACCCCCCCCTCACTGCGGTTGAGGGGTCACTGCCAACGTTGGTTTTAACAGCCCAAGCTAACACTGCTCTACATGAGATAGCAAATATTAGTGGTTGCAGTCAGCTTCCCAAGGCATTTTTGATATTGTAAGCCCTGCTCGGGTTGTGGTGCATTGGCAGAAGGATCAGGGAAAACGCTTCGGGATGTGCAACATGGGTGCTAGGGTGTGTGATAAGCCTACCGAACTACACAAAGATTCGCTTGACATAGCACGGGGGTCACGCAGAGCTGCAAAGATTCAGAATTCTTGTCTTCGCGAGCTCTATGCGAATGGAAGAAAACTTGGCGCAAAACATGGAGCTCTTTCGTGCCTAACAACTTTCGCACCTTCGATAGACTGACAACTGTGTAACCGTGTGCATGTACTACTGTACTAGTACAACATTAGTAGAGGAACCGAAAAATAAGACATGACCTACCAACAGGCGCCCGAACCCCGTGGCGGCGGCCGCGGGCGGACCGGGACGGACCAGGGCCTTGTTATGGCGCAGACCTGCGTCCCTATGGGCTGAATGGGCTGAATTTCAGGGTTCGCAAATATGGGTTACATAGAGTGAATGGGCCAAGATGACTTAGAGCCTTTTTGCATGGCTCCAACCTACATCGGGAAGCGAGGAAAAACTTGGTAATACTGAACATGGGATAAATATGCCTTTTTAGGTAGCAGATGGAAACAAAAAGACGCCCTTGTATGTTACAGCTGTCAATTCTGTTCAGGAGTGTGCGAGGGTTCTTCCACGAACAAGGGAAGTGGACTCCAGTATAACCTGCAATCTAACACATCGCATGTACTCTTTCCCTATTCCTTACGATACCAATTTTGCTCGAATACCCTCAAAACGGCTCTGTTACGCACGTTCTTCTCCAGTCAAGTTCCTTAAGACAAGTGTCCTTTGAGGTCATTGTTGACACTTGGGTCGGTACGTTATATCAATCATAACCTAAAGAGTTGGGCTGACTACAAGCTAAAATAGCTTTCCAGATCAACATCGAAATGTTCTCGAGGAAACTAGCATCTCTCCTTATCGGCGCAACCTTTCCATCCGGAGTTCTGGGTCAAGAATTCGCAGGTGATGAATTTTCGAACAATCTTGTCGGTGATCTTGGTCCTATACTTGCTCTCTTGGGCGAACAAGTAACAAAGCAATACATGAGCCATTCGATGGACTGGCTGGATGACATCATCTTTGCGATGGCGCCGCTTGGTATCATCACCGCCATTGTATCTGCAATTAGAGTTGGCGGGAAGGGCCGTATAAAGGCAATTATCGGCCGTGCCCGCGAGAGCAATGGGACAATTGAGTCCGAGTTGATGTCGTCCACGTCATCTGATGTATGCGAGCTATGGAACGAAAATCACCGCGTTGTACGAGTAATTGGGGAGCCGCTAGTTGAGGAATTGATATTCGCCGACAATGGTGGAAATGTCGAGGTTGAAAAATTAGAAGGTGCGGAGAAACGCGGGTGGTACAAGCGCAGAAAGCCACAGCAGCTATTCGCGAGATGTTTCATGTGCATATTGGAATCCGTACTAGGAAGAGGGAACACGGCCCAACGAGATACCGGAATGGAAGCACAAGATGGCCCTCCGAATATCTTTTTAAACTCCAGTGCTCATGGTAGGGAAATACAGGATAAGAGAGAAAAGTGGGCAGTCGCTGCGATAGGGATTATATTACAGGGTTGGGTATTGGCATACAATTGTTTAGCAATATATTACTGGAGGTTTCCCAAGGGAAGTGTGCCGGTGGTTGACTATGCCCTTCCACTTACATTAATTGGAACAATGGGGATAGTTGTTGGTATGTTCCTCTGTGCATATGTGGTGGAAGCAAGTTCCGTTGAGGTACAGTGGGAGCCGAGGTCACAACAGCTGGCGGATCCGGAGCCACAGCAGGCGGCGGATCTGGAGTCACAACTATCGGCGCCTCCGGCGTTACAACGGCAAGATCTTTTTGTAGTATGGATACAGAGAGCTGGCACTGTCGGTGACCAAACTGTCCCAGCCGTCGCCCTCGAAAAACAATCCCCGGTAATCAAAACATCGCGAAAGCGTGGGAAGGACAATATCTACGAGCCTATGATTAAGGTGATGGTACCGGTCGGTTCAATAATTAGCGTGATCGGATTTATCCTGCAGTTCGTAGGACTTCGAGCGATGCATTGGTCAGCCACGATTTCTCAGCTAGGAGCAACACTCATAATGACGATGTTACGAGCGGCAATTCGAAGGAATCTTGCAGTTGGGGATCGTCCCAAAAGAATAGCTGCTGGATACGAGTTAGATTATTTGGCAAAAAAGAGGGCAGGTTTTGATGAAGAGTGGGAGATAGTGGGCAAAGTGGTTGGAACAAGCCAGTGTATAGCAATTGCAAGAAACGAGAATGCATCGACTCCGGCGAATCCTAACGCTGCATCTCTGGTGCTCCACATTAGGGAACGACTCGAAAAAATCACCGGTTGGACGAGCCAGTCGGAAAATTCCGCAGAAGGCATTGGAGTGGCAATTGATCGTGTCAAAGCAGCAATGGAAGGGGTTTTGAACGGGCTTTTCAGATCCGGAGAAGTAAAACTAGCCGAAAAATGGTTGACAGCTAGGTATTTTGGCTGGAGAATGTTTGTAATGCGAAAAGGTCAGCAGGAATCGATTGAATTGAGCCTAAGAAGAACAAAACATGATGGCGAGTGGACTCCGTGGGTTGCCCAAAGGTCAGAGATTCAAGCGGCGTTATGGCTGTGGTCCTATGCCTTGGATGAGAAAAAAAAGAACTTGAACCAAGCAGAGTCTGGAAACGGTCAAAGTCATGGTAACCCCCAGGAACGGTGGGTGCGGCTCTTGGGAGTTGGTACAACTAAGACCTTAAGATTTTGGACTTCGTGGATGCAGCGGGAATTGAAGTACTTGCACCTGGTACCCACGGCCAACCAAGATGTGGACGTCGCAATGTTAAATACCAACAATACTAGAATCAGCACAATGTTAGGGATTATTGAGAAGCCAGCAGCTGGTGACAATGTTCTTGCGGTCATCTGTAATTCCACTGTGGATGTGATGTGCGCACAGTATATGTTCTCGTCGTTCATGTTTGCGGTGAAAGATATAATTTCAGAAATCGGCGGTACAACACTAATACGAGCTACCACAGCAGACTTCATGAACACCTCCGAAGCGGCAGATACAAGTGCATCTTATGGGCTGGAAAATTCGACACTAGAGAATCTTGCTAGGATTGTGGAAAGGACAGGGTTGTTCTCGATGGAGGAGGCATATATGAGCATAATACCGCCAATTGGATGCGCCGGGAAACTGCCGGATGTCACTGCTGTAAGCAAAGAGATAGTGGTGAAATACGGATCAGAGGAGCGTTGGGAAGAAGCGATTAGGTTGTACACTCTTCTTCCTCGTGCAGTCGAGGATGCAGGTGTATCAGTAGAAAAAATCGATGACTTTAAAATCAAAGCGGTGCGATTTTATAAAAGGGTCATTAAGCATGCATTTGCCATGGTAAGACAAGGAGAGGAAAATGCGGCGAAAGAATTGGGAAAATTGGTATGGGCAGGGTTGAGGAACGGGGGCTACGGGAAAGAGGTATGCAGCAAGTTTCAGGAAATAGCCGATGAATGAAAAAAAACTAACACAATATACAGTACAGGATTAAAGCTTCAAATACCCACCCGGAGCGAACAGAAACGGGTGGAATCACACGTGGAGGTAAGAGACCTGGAGATTATAAAAACTAAAATATAAGAAGTTAACGGTCTGGACTATGCTAGTAATTGGGGCCACACACAACGAGCCGCATCCCAGCAATAACCAGCAAACGAATGCTACATGGCTGAGCGCCCTAGAATACTTCGCAATTGCCTCCGAAAAGCTCGGCGATTTTCAAGCATCTGAGGAGTTTCATAAACAACTTGTGGAGCACAAGAAACAAGAGAAGGGAGAGGAGGATCTCGATACACTCCGGGTTATGGAAAGCCTAGCGGCTATTTACAAAAAGGATGCCAAATTTGGTAATGCAAATAGTTTGTATTCAAAATTGTCCACGTACGAGTACAAGTCACGATCGAAGACTCTCCAGGAGGCGAAGGATTTCATGCATCGGGCGGCAGAAAATGGAAGCGGTTGGATTGTGAAGAGTCTGTTGGAAAAGGGACAAGATCCCAAAATAACGGGCAAACATGGACGGCTCCCTTTACATCTAGCAGCTTGGGGCGGACATGATGTTGTGGTAGAATTACTCTTGGGTAAAATACCGGATGCCGATGTGGGAGACTCGTATGGGTGGACACCATTGCATTTTGCGTGCGACAAAGGCCACACAGAAGTGATCGAGACGTTATTGGAGAAAGCCAATATTAATGGGAAGGCAAATAATGGGCGGACACCATTGCATTTTGCGTGCGCAGGAGGCCACATAGAAGTAGTCAAGGTGTTATTGGAGATGAAAGCCGATATTAATGGGAAGGCAAAGGATGGATGGACACCGTTGCATTTTGCGTGCGCAGGAGGTCACATAGAAGTAGTCGAGGTGTTATTGGAGATGAAAGCCGATATTAATGGGAAGGCAAAGGATGGACGGACACCATTGCATTATGCGTGTGAAGGAGCTCACACAGAAGTTGTTCAGGCGTTGTTGGAGAAGAAAGCCGATGTTAATAGGAAGGCAAAGGATAAGCGGACACCATTGCATTTTGCGTGCGAAAGAGGTCACATAGAAGTGGCCAAGGTGTTATTGGAGATGGAAGCTGATATTAATGGGAAGGCAAAGGGTAGGCGAACGCCATTGCATTTTGCGTGCGAAAGAGGCCACATTGAAGTGGTCAAGGCGTTATTGGAGAAGAAAGCCAAAGTTAATAAGAAGGCAAAGGGTGGGCGGACACCATTACATTTTGCGTGCGAAGGAGGTCTCATAGAAGTGGTCAAGACATTATTGGAGGAGAAAGCCGATATTAATAGGAAAGCAAAGGATGGGCGGACGCCATTGCATTTTGCGTGCGAAAGAGGCCACACAGAATTGATCGAGGCGCTATTGGAGAACAATGCCGATGTTCATTCGAAGGCAAAGGATAAGCGGACACCATTGCATTTTGCGTGCGAAAGAGGTCACACAGAAGTGGTCAAGGTATTACTGGGGAAGAAGGCCGATATTAATGAGAAGGCAAAGGGTGGTCGGACACCATTGCATTTTGCAGGCGAAGGGGGTCACACAGAAGTGGTCAAGGCGTTATTGGAGGGGGAGGCCGATATTAATGCGAGGATGAAGGATGGGCGGACACCATTGCATCTGGCATCGGCGCGAGCGCACATTGGAGTGATGAAAATATTATTACCAAAGGAAGTCGATGTAGGGGCGAAGGCGAACGATGGATGGACGTCATTGCATTTCACAGCAAACGGTGGCCACGAAGAAGCAGTGAAGTTACTACTTGAGACGGAAGGCGTGGAAGTTGACGCAAGGAATAACGAGGGCCGGACCGCAATCCACTTGGCGGCGGAAAATGGCCATGCCCGAGCAATGAAGTTACTTCTGGACAAGGGAGGAGACGCCAATGTAACGTTAAACGATGCGCGGACCCCATTGCATCTAGCATCTGAAGGCGGGCATACAGAAGCGGCGGAACTACTATTGAAGACCAACAGAATCAAGGTGGACGTTATGACGAACGACGACAAAACTGCTCTCCATTTGGCGGCGCAACGTGGTCACCCCGAGCTAGTAAAGTTGTTGCTAGATTATGGAGCAAATATAGAAGCTCGGGACACCGTTGGTAATACACCTTTGCACCATGCATCACGCGGTCACGGCGAAACGGCAAGGTTACTGGTTGAGAAAGGAGCAGTTGCGACAGCGGTGAACAACAAAGGAAAAGCACCTCTGCATTTCGCGAGTAACACTGGGTTGAAGGACTTGGCAAAACTCCTGCTAGAGAAAGGAGTGGATGTGGGATCTAGGGACTCTCGTGAAATGACTCCTTTACATTATGCGGCGGAGGGTGGGCGCGTTGAGCTGGTGAAATTGTTGTTGGAGAATGGAGCAGACAAAGATGCAAATGACGGATCGGGTAAAAAGCCCTTGGACTATGCGCAAGTTAATCACCATGAGATCGCCAAGATATTGGTGGAATGAATAAATAAGTTTGCGGGAAAGAAATTTGCTCGCCTGTGAAAAACTATTTATTATGCAGGGAGCGAAACTTCTATATTTCTCTATGTTTATGTTTCTTTCAGACGGTTATATTATATGCGGGAGTGTTCGGAGGTTTTGGGGTATTTTTTGGAGCGTTTAAATTCGTTGAAGGGTTTTTTTCTTTTTTTTTTTTAACATTGTGTCACCATCGTTTCGTTTAATTTTTCCTTTTTATCTTTCCTTTATTTATTTATTCACTTATTTCGCATTTCTATGTTATGTTTGGGGTATATCTCACGGGTTTTCATCTTGTTCCCATGGATTTATGGCGGCCAGTAGGTACCAGATGTAGGAAATCAGTTTCTTTTCATTTTTCTTTTTTCATTTTTCATTTTTCCTTCTCCTTCCTTCTCCTTCTCCTTTTCCTTTTCCTTTTCCTTTTCCTTTTTTGCATTCACTTGAACCGAAATCGTCAGTTATTGCAAGAATATTTTAATACGCTTACAACGGTTTACTTTGTGCTTGACGCAGAGAGATAGCGAGAATGGAAAAACGGACACCGAGCGATACAATACGATTGGCCTCCGTGATATCAACACCGCAAGCTCAGTAAAAACAAAATTTAATTTTACCGAAAACTCTGAAGTGGCAGAATATAGCTACAGCCGAGTGTACCAAAATATAAAAGGTTAATAATTCGCGTCTTTACCGCTCTGATTTTCTTCGAGTTCAATGGATGGATTAAAGAGGGGTTATGCTACATACATTATTAAGCAGAGTTTGTAAACTCCTTGTTGGAATAAACATGCGCAAGATTTCGTGCTTTTTCTTGTAATTTTTATTTCTTGTTTTTTGTTTTCTTGAAACATTCTAGGGAATTGAGATATGCACCTTTAACGGCAGTTTCAATCTGTTTCTAGGTGTATTTGTTTTCGTTTCGTTTTTTTTCTGATTAACTTTACGCATCATGTTCTATCACTCGTCTTTTCATGCACGGGTATTTATGCCGCAGCTTTTGCCCTTGCGGGCTTTTTCCTTCTTCTTCATTTCGGTTCGGTTTCCTTTGCTCGAATATAAAATATTTTTTACCCACATGTTCGCGTTTCTCCTATATATCAACACTTGTATGTAGGTCGCGAAACGGGCCAAAACCTCTGTCCGACGGCGCCGTGAATCGCCTGCTGGAATCCGGTGTGTATTCCGAATGGTACACTGAAACGAGGCATGCGATTCAAGGTGCCGTTTGAGTCTTACTTCGCCGTATTCACTGATAACAACTAGACCTCAAAAATACAGGGACGCAACATACAGCCGTGGACTAGGGCTTGATAAATGTAATAGACCATGACGACTGGAATAACCACTAACCAACGCGAGTAAAGCAAAAAGGGAAGACATAATCATTAGGTAATATAGAAAAGAAAAGAACTTATAATCGCCGACTATCGTCCCGTTTACGTTTCCCAACCACTATGGCAGAAGCTATCAGAATGGCCCTGTCTCACGTCTCGGCCCGCCCGGAAGCGAACGCAACACCCGGATCAGACGCTCTTCATCCCTTCTGTTCGGCAATGCGCTTGGCCCAGAAAACCAAGCGTTATGATGATTTTCGAAACATCTTTCTGCCCTAAATGTTGAAACGGAAACCGGTACACAACAAGAATGATAAGGAAAAAAATCATCCAAAATATGTTTTTCAAATGGTTTTAAAATATACACAAAGAAAGAGCCAGCTGCCATTGTACAAAGAATTAGGTTTTCAAAAAGTAAAAACAAGCAAAAAAAATTAGACTCCACCTGTAGCTCCGTAAAACACCGTTCATGCATCACAAATTCATAAGCATAATCATAGAAGGCACCCTTCGAACCAAACCCCCGGCCATACCAGACCTCGCTCATACAGACTCACAACCTTATCTCTCTTCAGCATTATCCACATCCTCCAATTTCACGCCCTACATTCCCTCAACAACTTGACGACTTAGCAAAACGATAATGCCTTCACACTTCTCCTCAAGTCTGTTACTTACTATCTCCTCTCCTCTAATCTTCACTCTAATCAACCTAATTGCCAAAGGATTCAGCAACTTCCTCGCGGTCACTTCTGTAGCGGTCTAGCACCATACCGCGGAGAGTTGCCCTTCTCACTCAACCATTTCCTTGGCCTACTCATCAAAATCAAATGAAATTCTCCTATCATCGAGTCTCTTCTGCAGCTCCTTCAATTGGATATCGACGATATATCTGAAAGCTTCTCTGGGAGACCTTTGGAAAATGATAAACTCACCGGATCCGCCCAAAAATTCGGGAGGATAACTCACCTGAACGAACCTCCATAAGCGTATTCTTAGTTTCCTGGGAGATGGGGCCATCCGGGGAAGGGCCATTGATTAGGATATTCTGTCCTAGGTTGGAAGTAAGGCCAATGAATAATGAGCGAAAGTCGATCTTTCGACCTTGGACATCCGTCAAGAACCCCTCGTCGAGAACCTGCAAACGGCAAGCTAGAGATATCCCTGGGTGCCTTCTCGAACTCATCGAACAGTAGCATAGTATACGATTTCCTCCACATAGCTTCCGTGAGCTATCCCGCGTCTTCGTATCCAACATTTCGTTCCGGAGATCCGATGAGTATCGAAAATGGTCTGTTTATCTTGGAACTCCGACATATCCGATCGCATAACCGCATTCTCCGTCGAATACAAGAACCCAGCCAATTTCTTCAAGAGCTCCATTTTTCCTACTCCGGCAAAACCAAGGAGCACGAAGCCCACTACCGGATGATTTCCAGGAGTAAGACCTGCACGTTGAAGACGGATGGCATCGGAGACTAGTCGAAGGGCTTCATCTTCGCCTCTGACAAACTGCCGAAGAGTGTCCTCTATGTCAATGAGTTTTTTTGACTTCGCTGGGCATCAATTTTGTTGTCGGGTCGCCTGTTGCCTTAGAAACCACTGATATCGCCCGCGTCGACGGAGTCATGCAAAAGTATTTCTCGGCAGGATCCCTCCCCTTCGAAAGTTTAGCCTGCAATCCCGGAATAAGTGCGTACTGCAGCTCCGAGGCCCTCAAATCGCCTATCCCACCTAGATATTTCCAATTCCAAAGAAAGTGTGAAATTTGTCGATAAAGAGAATGTATTTTCCCTGAGGTCTGCGACTTTTTTCAAAACTTCCTGTGTCAATGTTAATGCACCGTTCAGACACGATTACAATGGTATAGGGAAAGGCAAACCTTCAGTCTCTCTTCAAAACCCTACCGAAACTTCGCCCCAGAAATCAACTGCCCCGGATCCAACGCAACCACCCTTTTATCCTTCATGCTCTCGAGCACATCGCCACAGACAATTCTTTGCGCCAGTCCTTCAAGTATCGCCGTTTTACCAGTCCCCGCACTGCCTCCAAGGACAGGATTTTTTTTGGTCCTTCTCGACAAGATCTGGATAGTTTTTGCGGATTTCTTCATCTCTGCATATTACGGGATCCAATTTACCGTCTCGAGCTTTGGCGGTCGAATCGATTTCGTATTGCTCCGGTCCTAGCTTTTCCTCCGGTCTTAGCTTTTCCTCCGGTCCTAGCTTTTCCTCTGGTCCTAGCTTTTCTTCTGGTCCTAGCTTTTCCTCCGGTCCTGGCTTTTCCTCCAGTAATTATTGCTAAACGTTCGAAATATATGTTTAGAAATGGAATAATTACCACCACCACCCAGATTCATACGATGTGTTCCACCAGGAGGATGGGGACTCCCGGCTCCAAATACCGACCTTCACCATTGACATAGCTCCTTGTCATCGTTATAGGGAGGAAACGAAGCTGTGGGGCAGTGAGGGCTCGATAAGAGATCGGGTAGTATATGCTGTCGGTCAGACTCCGCTCGGAGCGAATGCGGGAGAATGCGAGTCCGCGACAACGTCATTATCGATTGTTGTTTACTTTTGTCAAAAATAAAATAAATGAAGTAAGATTGTTATGCTGTAGTTACACAGTAGGCAGCGGCCAAGGGGTTAATAAAAACATCCTGGGCCGCACAACCATACATGGAGAGTCACCCTGTCGAATTTTCCGAAGGGTCAGTTGTGACGTCCACCCTGGCTGGTTACCCGAAACCAGTACATGTATGTGTTACATATATGTACTCGGGGGGCCAAAAGTGCGGTGGTGTCTTGGCAAAACTAGCATAAACTTAGTCACACATAAATTTCAAATGTGACCTATTTACATCGCTGCACTTTTGGCCCCCCCCAAGTACATTTCCCCTAGCTTGATAAGCTGGTTCCAGAAAATTGGAACCAAAATACTAAGCCTTTTGTATTGGCACCCCCATTGTATAGCATAAGTAGCATTACAACGCACCTACATCAAGAAATCTTTTTAGTTCTCTGTACTTCCCTAAACCCTTCAACCTTACCTGTTTCATCAGTATTCATGGTATCAAAGCCTACCTTTTTTTGGTTAATACAGTAATGAGAATTATATGGTTTATATCAAGTCACTCATCAGCAAAAAAAAAAAAATTAACTTACTCCTTGAATTCCCGCTAAGTCGCGCTAAGTCACGTGGCGGAGACATTTTGTTTTACCGTAAGTACATGTACTAGTACTCTACATGAACATGTAAGTCTTTATCGACCTAGGTACTCTATATAGACTATCTCTAGCCCCTCCCAGCAACCTGCAAAAACGGCATGGACGCCAACCTCCATTCTGAGATCCGCGCGTACGTTGCGTTTCTCTGATAACTCCAACCTCGCCGCACCAGAAGAGAAAGGCACACAGCGAGCAAGCGAACGAGAGGGAGAGAAGAGGCGTGCCGCAACGTCCCGTTTCCATCTCTTCCTTCTGCTCTTCTCGATCGCCTACCCAATTGATCCATCAACCGCACTTCCGCACCCCCCCATCTCCACTCCGCCCTCGTCATCGACAAATGGCTTCCACCACCTCCATGCTCCGCCTCGCCGTCGCCAGGCCCCTCCTCAGATCCGCTGCAAGAATTCCCCGAGTGATCGCTCCGACCGTTGCCTCGAAAACCTCCGCCAGAGCGTACTCGGACGCTCACCACGAAGAGTCCTTCGAGGAGTTCACTGCCAGGTACGAATAGCGATCCAATGGGTTTTGAATCGCTTCTACCCCGCTGGTTCGTGATCAGCGCACTATTGTTGCGGTCGGAGGGCCTCTGCGTTGTCTCGGAAGGGTAATTTTTTCTTCCACCGTTCGGGGCAACCAGGGCACTCTGGCAATGACATATAGTGGGGTGATGTAAATGGATGTTTCAGCAGACTCCCCCCACAACCGACAAAACACAGTTCGCCGAAAGCCAACGGAATCGATCAAACTGACCGAGTAATAATTCCAGATACGAGAAGGAATTCGACAACGTTACCGATGTTTTCGAACTCCAGGTAATTTCCATCTCCCCGCTCAACCGAAAGCACCGCTCCTATTTCTCGCTTCAACACGACATCACCTGATCTGATCGGATTCCAATAATTGATGTTGGCATTGTTTCTAACATTGCCCAGCGCAACCTTAACAATGCCTTCGCTTACGACCTTGTTCCCTCTCCTTCCGTGATCGTCGCTGCCCTCAAGGCCGCCAGACGTGTCGATGACTTCCCCACTGCCGTCAGAATCTTTGAGGGTCCGCACTGCATATCCTTATCCTTATTCTTATCTTCCCCTCTCTCTCTCTCTCCTCCCTGCAAAGATAAACGGCTAATTCGGAACAAACAGGGATCAAAGCTAAAGTCGAGAACAAACAGCAATACCAGCAGTACCTCGACGAACTTAAAGATCTCCGAGAGGAGCTCGCACCTGATCTGATCGGATTCCAATAATTGATGTTGGCATTGTTTCTAACATTGCCCAGCGCAACCTTAACAATGCCTTCGCTTACGACCTTGTTCCCTCTCCTTCCGTGATCGTCGCTGCCCTCAAG
>JABYPW010001411.1:0-15516 GCA_016880775.1 Phymatotrichopsis omnivora
TGTGAGTTTTTTTTTTTTTTTTTTTTTGGTTGAATTACAAGCACTGGTACATGTATATACAGACAGATGTGTTTTTGTCTGTTTGGGCAAAGAATGTGCTTACTTAATCTTCGACTCGATGCTTTTGGCTATTTGCTTAGCCTCCTGCAAGAAAGAGGTATTTTAGAAAAAGTGTTATTTTAGAAAGATATACGCCAAGCGACAGGCATTAAAAAGGTTTTCTCTACTTTTTTCTATCAAATTTTATCACTTTTTCCTATACCCTAGTACATGTACGTACATGTATCTAATGTGCTTTAGTCACAGCAGTTTCTCGTGCTTGCATGTTTAGATCTATGTAAACCTATGGCGCCGGCCACCTATAATCAACCCCCAAGGGTCATTCATTCTGATGACTAATATATGCATGTACATGTACAGTAATTACGTAAGCCTTTTTTTTTTTTCGAACCTTTGTACCTGTGTATACTTTACACAAATCACCTTGGATAGATTACAAAAAAAAAAAATGAAGGGAAAACAATTTATCTTATGAATCCTCTGCAGCAACTCGCACCCTCCGATGAGATGTATATGTCCAAAATTCTTCCATTCCATATATAATATTTTGCCGATAAGCTTCTCTTCGTCATGCACAGCGGGCACAAAAAGCAGCTATAGTGCTTGGTTTTATGGATGCTAGAGCTTCTGGAATCATGCGTCGTAGAGATTCTATATTGGATTCGTTGCGGTCTCGGGCATAGCGTTTCGCCGACCCCAGTAGTATTGGTTCAGGGGTAAAAGGATTTGGAGGAGAGGATAGAGGAATAGGACTTGGGGATCGTTGCCTCTGGCGTTTAGCTTCGCATTATTAACTGCTTTGCGTGCTCTTTTGAGGTGGAAATTTCATCTTGAAACTGTCATTTTTATCGTTGTTTAGTTATAGAGAGTTGATATGGCTGTTGTATTTTACTTGTAATTTCACATTAAATCACAGCGATACATTGATTGGCGCATATGTAAGTGAGCCATACGTCTGAATCATGAGATAGCATCTGGTCTTGGCAATACAGCTATTTTTGGAGCCACTAACCCTAATTTGTACTTCACGTGATGCATATGCAAGAGGATCATTTGAACCGCCTCCATACAAATTTCGGGAGTGTTTCTCCCATGAAACTTAATATTTTTAAAATCGGCTTCTATAGAATCGCTCCACACTTCAAGAAGAAAAGATCTATAGAAAGAATATTTTTATTCAGAGTGTTGTGGTTTGTGTGCACCGTTTGTGAGTTGCGGGATTTTTGATGTGTCGCGCAAGTTTTTGTCTGTTTGGGCAAAGAATGTGCTTACTTAATCTTCGACTCCTTGCGTTTGGCTATTGGCTTAGCCTCCTGCAAGAAAGTGGTATTTTAGGATATGCACCAGGCGACAGGCATTAAAGAGGTTTTCTCATGAACTAATCGGGCAAGAATATCACCAATGTAGTCGGAAAGGTTGCTTAGCGCTATATACAATCTTTTCACTGATAATTTTTCACTTTTTCGGTAAACAGGCTTTTTGCAGGGCAATCTCTCTGCAAGGCAGGAAGAGGTTCATGGGCTGCTCAGTGCACCAACTCCATTGGTTTTGAGTTGCAACGAAAACGTCACCTCGACTATTGTCTTCCTACATACGCAAAAGGACACTCCCAAGTGTCTGCGGACCTGAAATTTCAATTTCTACGGCAGCACATATCTTCAAAGCTCAAACCCTTCAAACGAATCCTTGCCCTGCCTGGACAGCTTCTCAGCGTTGTAGCGCGTGATGACTTCGATGGAACGTTCCACGATTTTCTAGTGGCTGATATGAGCTTCATTCATGAAATATGGAAGGTACGGAATGCTTACCTTCGTCACGACGATGGCATGCATGATATCGAAGAGAGTACGGAATTTTTCGAGGGTTGTGGGGACTGTGCGTAGTCGGCCACGCTGGAGGAGGAAAACATTACGATTTATGGAACTCATTCGAGAGACTTGGATAGAAAAACCTGCATTACATCAGTATCGAGAAGAGCGAGTTAAATTCCGGATCTTGTACCAATGTGCTGTATTCCCACTACCTGCAGCTGCTTCATGGTCTCCCAATCGTTGTTGACAAGGGTGTGCAGCTGGCACAGCATGGACTGGAGGACGTTAACCAGCTTGATGCTATCGATCGCGCGTTTATCCTCAGCAATGGTGTCTGCGGTTCTCGCCACCTCGATCGCACCAAACTCACCAACCTCGACACCAGCGAGCGCGAGTATGATCGCGTCGAAGCGTTTGTTGGACTTTGCATCAGACCTGGACTTGATCTCCGTGCTGTAAATGTTACGGTGTTAGAAGGATTCCGCGGAAGCATCCGGGAGATGTACATACCGCGACAAGACAAGATTGTCAACACCCTGCAAACCTCGATCAACGATGGGACCCCACACGTTGCTACCGAACCAGCCTTCTCGAAGCCCTTGAGGGCCCAGCCACTCGCACGATTGAAGCGACTCGATCATCAAAAGTCTACCATCGGTTGAAGTAAGTCGCTACACTTGTAGATACGTGGGAAAGAGACACACATGGACCCAGTGACGGTGTTGACATATGTGCCATCGAAATTCTTTGATCGATCGTATGGCTCGTCGGGAGGGCGGGGCGACGATTCTACAATGTCCCAGAACTGCTGGCTGGTCTTGGCCTGGTGTAGGTAAGCACTTCACACGGTCGATAGGGATTGGGTATTACTTGCGTCGGAGAATCTGCGGACCGCATACTTGAAAGAGTCACTAGCTTCTGGTAAGGGAGGTGACCAACCGCGCAGCTCGTCTAGCTCGGTAGCCTTAAACCAACTAGCGATTACATGGTCGTCGGGGTCGACTACCCACTGGAGAATTGCATTTCCTTCGAGCGACTTTGAATTCATGACTTGCCGAAATATTACGTCCTCTAGGACCCTACCCGAAGTGGAGAATTTGCTTTTATTTTTCATGGCGCTAAAGGATGAGATGAAGTCGTCGTAGGCACGGCCTCTGGTGTCAGATGCAGCATCGTCTATTTGACGCTCACCACTAGCGATGTTGGCATCCTTGACTGCATGTGCCTGGCACGCAGGGTCATCTCCAGGGTCAGATATAGCATCTGTCGGAAGTGGAGGAGCGACGTGCCGATGTGAACACGACGTCTGACGATCACCATTGGCGATTTCAACATTACCACCTGCATGGATCACATCCCCCTGGCAAACAGTATCCTTTCCAGCGTCGGCTGCAATCTCGTCTATCTGGGGACCAGGGGCCGACGAACGAGCTTGGGTGCGGCGCTTTGCGGGACCAGACGGGCCGTCGAGCGATGGATGCGACCTCTTTACCGTGATGCGGTCACCGTTGGTGATGGAAACATCGCGACCTGCGTGGATTATATCTCCATGAACTACCAATCGTGAGCCGTTTTGGAGAGGGTCCGAGGATCCTTTATTACGCTTCTGATGCTGATTAAACATCGAAGCAAGTCAGCAACCCCACCGGACAAAGACAGCCGAGTAAGCGTCTGCGTCCGGGGAACCAGCGTTGGCTATGATGGCTAATAACCAAACTCTGGAGAAGCTGTTGTCTGGGCCCCAACCCTGGTGTTTACCCCACTAGGCCATACAGACAGCCGAATAAGCGTCTGCGCCCAGGGGACCAGTGTTGGCTGTGCTGGCTAATAACCGAACCCGAGACAAACTTCTCCAGGCCCAACGCTGGTATTCCGAAAGTCAAACTAGGGGGAGGGGGAGGGGGGGGTTGTAAAACATGTAAAACTTACGGTACTTCTGTGTTTATCTATCAGTGACCGTGCCTTTTTCCTTCGGTCTTGACGTTCTGTGCGACAGGATTCGATCTTCTCAAGTGCTTTGAGATAGCGGGAATTGAGGACCTCGAGTTTGACTGGGCCAGCCCTGGAACAATAAGTGAGAAACTCTTGGTAGCTCCAGGATGACGGTTGGCATTCGCTGAAGAAATTATTGCAGTATATGACATCGTCGCACTCGGGGGTTTTGTTCTGGTGGTGGTGTTTTGTTTGCTCCATGAGGTGAGGAGAGGGGAGAAAGAGGACGATGGAGGTGCAACGTGGGACTGAGACTATAACTTGTTTCTCGTCGGCTAAAAGTGGCTGCAATTACCTAATACCATGGTCGGCGGCTAAATCTAGCCCACGTGTAACAATAACCAATGTAGTCTTGGCATTAGCTTTAGGTGTGCATAGATTACCAAGAATAAGCTAACCGGTTTCTTACTAATGCATCTTTTTTCCGGAATGAAGTGAAGGGATTATCCCTTAGGTCAAGGAAGAAGGAGCCCTCTGATTGGTTGGATCGTGAGAGGCAACTCGATTTTGTTCAATGTTCTTTGTTTGATAACCACGTGATATGTGATTTTCATCGATGGGTTCTTTGCTTGGCACACATATGACGTAACTATATACGAAAAAATAATAATCATGTGATAGGAGTATGTATCATCGCGGTGGGTTTCTCCTGTGAAGTCGCTTATAAAACCAGGAGTTGGGTCGACAGCCATCACCTTATGATACATATACTACTAGGTCGACGGTTATCACCCTTACAGAACCCGACGTTAGTGATGGTTATCACCCTTATGAGGCCCAACGTTAGATCGATCGTTATCACCCTTACACCTACACAATAGGCAGTATATGATAGCTTACCACCACAGGTACAGAAGACATGCATTGCGGAGACCAGTGCGTGTGTGCTGCGGCGGTTTCGGTACCCTTAAATTTCAGGCTGACCTCACCGTTTACGTAGTTTGAAAGGATTCTCGATGCTATCTTGATGATGGGCAACGATAGCTGAGGGCTGACGGGTTTCCACTTTTCAGCATGCGTCAGTTTCCATTTTGTACGCAAAGTAGAAGTAGTTTCAAAGCAACGAGAATGCGAACGAACCAGTTTATCGATAACCGCCTAATTCGGGAAATTAGGTTCGCTTTCCATTACTCCGCTGTGAAACATGACTAGCCATCAGTTTTAAGTATAGGCTTTTACATAAGGAATGTAAGCAATAATGCTGACATTTCCAAACATGTTAGACGAACGCGAGCACATAACTCGATGAAGATGAAATGGATGCCAGGAATAAGGAGACTGCGCTGTATTCATCATTGGAGGATTATAGTGGTGACACTGAGAAAAAAGTACTGGTCAAGCAGGAAGGTGAATCGTATTTCTGGCAGAGGACTACCAATGTCGAAAACGTTCTTCCTAAAGTCGGTACAAAAGATCGGTACACTAGTGACAGTAAATCTTTCACGTTAGTGTGGCCCATTGGAGGAGTGCCAACACACAATTGCCCCATTCTAACTTCCTATTTGGATTATAGGGAGAGTGGATGCATCGTATTTAGAGAAGCCAACTACTATGGACAGCAAAAGCGAACCGACTTGGTCTATTACTTTGCAAATTGCTCCGAAAACTTACAATTCTTTACTTAACCTATATTCAACGGGTCCAAGTGGTGCGATCGATGACTCCAAATCCTCGATTGACAACTTCGGGAGGCCTCTTTACAAGAAGCAGTGTGACTTCTTTGTGAAAATGAAACCAAAAGTTTCGTACTTCGAATAAGATGAGGATTTGACTACTGCACCTTTCCCTGAGATCTAAGATTCATCAACTGCTTCCCGTGGGATGGGTGCAGTGAGAGGGTATTTCACCCAAATTGTGTCCGGAGCTCTTGTGGCCATTGAATGTGAGATAAATTACTGGGACTTCGTGAATAAAGATGGCACACGGAAACGCATATATACAGCGTTGTTGCTGAGCGTGCATTGGCTCAACGAAAGCAGCGGTCATTGTCCAGATATCCGTCGTACTCTTAATCCACCCAGCTCGTCCTTTTACGGCCCTCCCAAAATCAAGACAACTCCGGCGAAGAGGAAGTTTTCCGACATGTTCCGGGACCCTCGCGATTGAAAAATGGGAAACACTTATCTTGCTCGTCTTCCACTGCGGTTGGTGTGCTCGCTGATTAGAAATACTTATGTCGATCTGCTTTTGTTATGCATTTGAGGTCATAATTTTGGTGACAAATTGTAATATTGCTTCGCAGATTTCCTATTGCTTTTTCTTGGCCGGTGTCATTTGTTGCGGCATTACCCATCCTTCTCCGTGACTCCCTTGCTCTCAACATTTTCCTATTTATTTATTTTTTGCTTTTCTCGTTACCCTAGTTCCCCGCAGTGCGTTCCTTCTGCGCCCACAACATGCGTTTTGTGTTAATTTTGATTTCTTGCAATTTTTTTTTTTTTTTTTTTCTTCCCGCTCCCTCCTTCACGCTTTCCCCTCTCTTCTCCACCTTCTGCTACACTGCTGGTCCCATCTAGGCAATGGTCGTTGCTCCCATTTCCCTGTGTGTTGTAGTTTTTGATTGATTCTTCTTCGATCGCAGAGACAGCCTTTTCTGGTATCATTGATGTGCTGTGGTTGTTTGTTCCTGCGAATATCAAACATTTGACCGTAATCACTACGTGCAGTTTGGGCGTTGGTGTGCGGAGCTGCCTCGTTCAGGGCATGCGCCCTTCCAGAGAATCTGGGCAGGGGGTGTCGCGGTGACATTTTACGTTTCTGATTTGCTGGAATTCTATGGCTGGGATCGGAGTTGGGCTTTGTAGTTTGATTGACAAAGCTGAGCCGAGAATGTGAGAAGCCTTCATTTCTTATGTGGCTGAACATTGGGGGTTAACTGCATTACTCTGTCATTTGCACGTGATTGGCTGTGCTTTTCATAAAGCTCTGAAATTTCGAATTACAGACCTCATGTAAGGCCTACCGCAATCGGTAATGGTGCCGGCAGCTTAAAACCGACACTTCATTTCATCTCCATGGTACATTACACAAAAAGGCTTGGTGTTTATTTGCTTTTGTTTTCCCTTTACTGATTGCTGCTGCAAATGAAGTAAAGAAAACATTATTGATACTCATGCAGTTTGCGCTTAACTTACTCAACTACTACTAATACAATATTTCTCTCAATACACATTTTTTTCAGTATTCTTTAATCCTAACAAACTTCTAATTTCATTATAAGTGTCAAAAATGTGGTTTTTTCTGATCTATACTTCTCTAAGTCTCATGGATCACTTACCAATCATATACTAGTGCAATAAAGAGTAAGAAAACCCCCTAAGACCTTAGCAAAAACAAATTATATAACTGAATATTCATCTCTTTAATTATTAGTGAGTTCATTAGTACTAGTAGCTACCTATAACTATGCTATCCACTTATTTAGAACTCACACTGGACTAGTAACTACTATAAGGATGCAGTATAACATATAGTTTTTTTTATAATATATAAGCTATATTAACAATATATAATATAGTGAAATATTTTAATGATTATATGCCTCTTATGGATTAAGTCCCCACTAGATTAACTTCTACTCCTTCTACTTTTCTCTATTCTTCTAATAGTGATTGCCATAGTTCTATGGTACCAAGGGTGTATGTGATGATAGGCAAGTAACTAGAATACAGCCAGTGATGAATATCCCCTCTATTACTTCTAGGCTCACCTGTTGAATAGGGGCTCTAAGCTATAGGGGTAAAATACATGTAAGGCTTATAGTATAGTACTAACAATTAACTAATTATCAACTTTCACATGATCAGATAAGAAATGAGATAAGCTATATGATAACTCAATCACTATAATAGAATAGGTTCTATTACTGATTGGACCTGTAATTGTATAAGGATGATAATATATTATTGTTATTACTGATTTATAATCTATAATGTAAATTAATTACTATTATTACTACCTTGAAAATAAAAGAGACACTTGTATAAAAGTTATTCTATAGAGTTTAATATTATTAGTCTTGAGTAATACCTTTTAGTTGAAAAGTATTACTAAGAAGTTACCTACCAATGAAGCAATGTTATTACTTATATAATCTTCTATACACTTTAGTATATTTAGGGATAAAGAAGGATAGTAGGGAAAGAGAGGAGAATCTTTACTTCTTCTTATTATAGCTTACTGCAGCTATGTCTTTTTCTCTAATACCATAGGCTTAATGTAGCCTATCTTAGTAGTGTCTCTATCTCTGGTACTATAGGCCTAACCTAGCCTACCATAATTATTTATAGGTATTTTAGTAAGGTTTGGTGAACTTGTAAGTACTACTTAACAATGTATATTACTGAGTAGACTCAGATATCTTAATATCCAAGTCTAGATCTATAAATATGAACTTCATACATCTAATAGGAGAAGAATATAAGCAAAGTTCAAGAGTAAGAGTAAATATATTCTTAAAGCTTATAGCTATTCTGTAGACTAAAGTTAGAAGGGAAGAAAGATATAAAGAGTAGCAGAAATTTGATCCCTTTAGTCACTATTATATGGATAGGGTATGTATACTTAATTAAGAGCAAAGACATAGTCACATACATCAGAGTCTCATGATGTAATTTTATCTGCTAAGTACTATCCATGTAACCTTTATATAGATATTGTAATTATTAGTCACATTTACTTATATAGACTTAACTAGTTATTACAGAACTATACATAGTTAGGGAAACTTGATTATGGTATAAAACCTATAACTAACTATGAAATTGTAGTATTGAGGAGTAGTGCAAGTAGGATTTAAATGTATAACATTGCATGTTACTACACAATGACACCATAATAGCTTTACCACTATACCATCCTTACCTTGATATAAAGAGCAGCACAAATTCAATTCCCTAATAAATATTTATAGCACTATAGTAGGATCTTTATATACAACTAAGTACAAGAATATAAATAATAGCCTATCCCTATAAGAACTATCTGCTGACTTATTCTGAAAAGAAAAAATGTAGACAACTACATACAAAATCTCATCAGGAAAAACAATAGCTAGGTAAACCTTAAAATAACTCAAGAAAAACTCCTAATGTAGGAAACATGACTATATGAAAATATAAACAAAAACAAGAGAGAAATATACTAAACTACCCTTCACTTTATAAGAAGTACAAAAATAGACATTGTATCTAGAAAAATGAAAAGAGAAGAGAAGAAGAGAGACTAAACTCATCCTATTATTATAGACTTAACCTTCCTATTAGACTTAGTAATATTAGTATAGATTAAGATTATATAGATAGGATTATTCACTTTATATATGCCTTTATAATTCATGCATTAGAGGACAGTATTCCTACAGGTAAATCCTTTCAGTTACTTATAGTTGGCAAATCTACAGGTATGTTCAGAGATGGTATAGTATATAGTATAAAGTCAGTAGCAAGGAAAGGAATTGTTATAGACACTGGTAGTTGTCATGTCATTAGTAACTTGGCCTACGCTATGATACAGGTTATACTTATATTGTCAACATATAATTATTGCTATCTCTACCCTTCACCATTATGTCAAGGGCTCTGGAGATGATCCTCTGTCATATAACCTCATAGCATATCATGGTATGGTGTGGCTTTACTATTAGCCTTGATTAAGTGTAGGAAGTAAGCCCTATAGTTACTATATAATCAGGTATTAGTATGATGTAACATTAGTATAGTCAACCATAAGGTCATGATCAGGCAATCAGAATGTTATTATGAGAGACTAACACTATATAGGAGAGAGGCCCATGGGAGTATTACATGATCATATTCAAATTGAGTAATAATCACATCCTGTACTTTCCAGACTTTTCGATAGGTTTTTACAATTAGTAATCAAAGGATGGTCTAGATTGTGAAATGATTCTCTATGTTTCTATTTTATTTATCATCTCTTTATCAGCTCAGGTACAAAGGTTTATATTTAATCATGTGGTTCTATGGTCTTTGTGTTCATATTTAATTCTATTAAGTTAGTAAAAAGATACCCTACTGGAGGATAAAGGTGTAAATTATTAGGGAATAAATAATATGGTCTTTATCTTCAGTTGATTCTATTAAGTTAGTGAAAAAGACACCCTAATGGAGTAAAAGGTGTAAATAATTAGGGAATAGATGATGTGGTCTTTGTCTTTTTCATTCCTTTCCTCTTTAGCACATATGTACCTTGTCTTCTCTACAATTACCATTGTGAAATCATTCAAGTTATTTTTGAGCCTTAAAGAATATATGGGTTATTCTTCTTTATCTCTTAAAGTAACCCTAAACCTATAGGAGATGTTGCCTTTCTAGTTGAGTTTCTGAGTTGAGATGTCTAAGTTTACTCAGTAATATTCAGAAATATGCCTAGGGTAAAGTCTACTAAGCTATTACATTTATATATGGTGATCCATCACAGGAATAGTAGTTTTGGACTAGATATGTAAACTTAGAATAGTGAGAGTATTAGGTATCAGTGCTGAAAGGAAAATATTTGATAGTGTAATGTCTTTTATTAAGGATAGTAATATCCTTGAGGATTTAGACCTCATTGTTATTATTGATAACAGTAATCATAAGGGACCAATAATTCTGTTTGTTAATTTTAGAGCTAGAGGTAAGCCAGTATAGGGTCATCATAAGAGTAATACTAGAGTTATAGCATTTGATTTCCTATTATATTTAGGTTATCTAATATACAGCGTTGAGGTTATTAGCAATGGGAATACCATGGATAATATACTTTTTCTATGTATGGTTACTGTTAATACCCTTGACTTCGCAGAACTCACTAATAGCTTTGGTGATAATAGGTTAGTAGGAAAGAATAGTTGTAGCATTAGCAGTCTCTATAGTAGTGAGAGCAAGAGTGGTAGAGTTATTGTTATGATATCATTATATGTGCAAGCAAGAGGAGGCTTTGGATTTATCTAGTATTGAATTAACTCAGTCATAGATTTAGATGTAAATGTCTTCACTAAAAGACAAGGGCTCCTTGATATTGAGGATAATTTCATAGTTACAGTAGGTAGGCTACTATAGGGGAGGAAAAGCAGTGGTTATGAGGAGATCCTTTGAGGTAAATAAGCTATTCATCTTTTATTTTTTGGAAAGAACTTGGGCCTAAGTCTAAGAGTCCTATACTTATTAAGGGGTAGGGAGGGAGGTAAAGGTATTAGTAATAGTACATAATTTCTAGGATATAAAAAAGTAGATATAATAATAATAATAATGATAATGATGATAATGATAATCTCAATTTTTCACTATTTTAGTTTTATATCTTCCTACTAACTAGGACACATACATCCTTCCATCTGATAAGAGATAAGTACATAGGATAGAAGAAAAGAAAAATACTAAAACAACAAAGGAAATCCTTCACAGCCCTCACATAAGTCTCCTCCTATATTCCTTAGTTAGAGCACCTTACTTAGTAACTTTTTATTCAGTCTATCAGTTGGTTCGTCTATGGCATCCTTGCAGTTTTTAATAGGTGAGCAGTTTCTGTAGTCACTTTATACTTAGGAAGTATTTAGGGTTAGTTAAATCAGTTGCATTTCTACCATAATAAAGTTAAGTGATTTTAGGCAAAGTCTAGTACTTTTTCTATATAGATGTATACTAAATTTCCTCTGACTCACATTTCCAGGCAGCCTGCACAATGCTCTTAGAACTTATGAGAAACAGTAGTCAAATTACTTTTTAGCTAGTGCTTGATTAAGGTAGTCATCCTACATAGTACAAGATATGATAGAGGATAAGGCAAGTAGTACCATAGGGATTCTCAACCAATATAAAGTGAATACTATATAATATCTACAAAATATCATTGTCGTATTGAGTAGATATTCAGTTAGGCTAGGGGAGAGGGTAATGCAAATCAGTAGCACTATCACATTTTTATAGGAGGGTAAATTTATAGGAGAATCAACTCAGTCTATATACTATATATGTCCTAGCTCCTTATAGAGTGTATATGCCCTATCTACATTACAAATGATCAAAATAGGAAGATTATTATCTATGTACTATATACTAAGCCTCTATATAAGGGCTAGACAGTAATTGGTCCTTGTAGTCATTGTCGATAGAGAAAGTAATTGGAGGGAGAGAGGAGAGAGGTAGGCTTTTCATAGGCTCAGGTGGTACTTAATATAGTTCCTATAGAGAATGTAGGGGGGGGGGGGAAAGAAGTTATCAAGTTGTGTATATAAAGAGCAGCAATATTTATTTTCCCTAAGTTTTACATCCTTTAATTCTCTAGTAGGGCATTTACACTTAATTAAAAGCAAAGATATAGCCAGAGAAAAAAGATAGAGAAAGGAAGATAGAAAAAGGAAAAAAGAAAGAGAAAAAGAAAAAAGAAAAGGAATGGAGAAAAATAAAAATAAAAATATAAAGTACAAAAAAAGAGGTATAGGAAAGAGAAAAGAAAAGAGAAAACACAGCTCTATCCTAATCTTCTACTATCACTACCTTATATAGGATAGGGAGTAGATTCAGAGGATATTGTATTCCTTTACTAATAACATTTTTCCATAGTATAGTATCTTTATAGAGAAGGTATTCTATTATTATAACTTAGTATAAACTACTTCTTATATTTTCAGTTATGTTGCAATCCTAGAGATAGTATATAAAGAGTAGCAATATTTATTTTCCCTAGTTTTATATTTTATATCCTATACCCTTAGTAGAGTATTTACACTTAATTAATAGTAAAGATATAACTAAAGGATATATGATAGAAAAAGAAAAAGAGTGATGAAAGGAAATCCTCTACTGTTTTCATCTATTCCCTTTTATAGGTGAACATTGTTGATGTCTATGAGTTGTACAATATAGTAAACTTATGTTGGTCAGTTATGCAACTATTGGTTATATAAGTAGTTTTTATAGTTACTTTTTACTTGGGAAGCTTCAGGGTTACCTACTGTTTAACATTTTAGCCAGGTTATGTGCATATATTCTTCTGATAAGTGTATGACTTTATCTGAAGTAGTGGTATGATTTTTCCTTCTAACTTATATTCTAGGCAGTAAGCAAACTACTCATAGAACCTCTGAGAATAGAGAGTCAAAGTACTTTTATCTTTGATAGTCATCTTTTAGTATAAGACTCTACTATGTGATAAAAGATATAGTAGAGAATAATGTAAGTTGTACTATAAGGACTCTCAACCTATCTATAATAAATACTGCAATGTGCAATATCCTAGGTTCAAATCCCACTCACATCACTCATCATTTACCACGATTTCTAGGTTAATTGTGGGTTTTGTAGTGTAAGTAAGTTTTCCCTAACCGTACATAGTTGCCCAATCACTAGTTTCACTATATGTAAGTGAATGCAACTAATGACCTTAATAGCCATATAAAGGGTTACCCTCACAGCACTTAGCAACTTCACTCTTATGTTATGCAACTATGTCATATATAGTTAATTTCATATGATACTCTATCTATTCATAGTGAATGAAGAGAAGGTAAAATCCTGTATAGTGACTACTATTTACTACATAAACGAAATTATCACTATACTGGATCATTGTCTCATATGTAGAGGGGTATGGTAGAGGGTATATTATTCGTTATCATTGTTGTACTTTTGTATAGAAGGTGCAGTCTTTTTGTAGGCTAAGGCTGTATATACAATAGTTTCTACCAGTAGTAATATATATATAAGGGGGAAGAAAAGAGTCAGAGGCCTATATATAAAGAGCAGTGATATTTAAGATTACCTTAATTACTATTTATATAGGCAGATTATTTACACTCAATCCAGAGCAAGGACATAGATATATACATATAAGTATCAGGATGTACCTTCATCTGCTAAGCATAATTAGGGTAACCTTTATATGAATATTGTAATAATTAGTTGCATTCACTTACATAGACTCAAATTTTAATTATGGAACTATGTACAGTCAGGGAAAACTTGCTTATACTACAAAACCTGCAATTAAATAGGAAGTTATAGTATTCAGGAGTAACTTAAGTAGGATTTAAACACATGATATTGTGAATTACTATACAATAACACCAGGACAGCTATACTATTAGACCATCCTCACTGTGATAGATCAACCTATATGGAAAGTATAGACTTGGTAAAGATACCTCAGGCATACTCTGCAAATATTACTAAGTGAACTCAGAAATATAAGCTCAACAGAAGCTCAACTGAAAGAATATATTTCCTATAAGTTTAGTGTAGACTTTGTTATAAGAGAGAAGGACAAATATATTTTTTAAGGCTTAAAGATAACTTAAAGGCTTTTACAATAGTGATTGCAGAGTAGACAATGTAGCTATGTGCTAAAGAAGGAAGGAAAGGAAGAGACAAGAAGATAGCAATATCTATTTCCTAATAAATACACCTTTTTCTCTAGCAGGGTATATTTTTAAGAGATAAGAAGATAGAAGGGTACAGGGTAATTCATTTTTATTCTTACAACCCAGATGGTTATCCTAGGTATAACCTCTTATAGTTACTTTATGCTATGGAGTAATAAGAAATCATCTCCTCCTTAATAGAAAAGTAATGCAAAATAAACTAACATAAATGAAAATGAGTAAGCAAAGTCATGTCTAAATCATCAAATAGTAGGGTGATATCCTCCTCAAGAAAATCAGAAATATTATTAACCTTAGAATATGATGAGGGACTTAGAAAAATAGATGAGGGTGTAGCTGATCCATCTGCTAGAGCTATATCTGTAGAAGGTTTCCAATCTATAAAATGCTTAAATGGCCTATATGAATAACTCATGGTGGGCAGAGAAGGGGACAGGGTACATGATAGGTGTCTAGTGGGTATATAATGAACAGGTATGGCCACTTAGGATGTTAGGCTTCTTAGACTTTCCAAACCACACCCTACATTTCACTACTCTATCCTTCAAGAGTTCTAAGCCTCCTCTTAGGAACAATACCTTCTTTACCTACAAAAACACCTACCTATCTTTACCCTCAATAAACCCCTTCACTTAGAAGGCCCAACACATAACCCCTCTATTCTTTTCTTCCTCTCAGTTATAGTTAGAAAGTATCTTGTTTAGCTCTCAGATAAAGACTTAGTGTTATACATATGAACAAGTAAAATCTATCTATGACCACACCCTAACAAAGCACCAATCTGACCAAAAATGAAGAACCAAAGCCCAAGAAAAGAACAAGTCATCTAGAACAAAAGCAGAACATTCGTCATTTCTAAATGCGATGGGCTCACCCACAGGTACTACTGCAAAGATAATCAATGTACATACTACTTTAACTACCAATAATACTATGGTTACTAGGCTCTAGCGACCATACCCCACTATAGGCTACAACATTATTAAGCAATGTAAGGTTACATCCAAACAAGCCAACCAAAAGCAAAAAGAAAACACAACCAAAACCAGTGACCCCCCACGAAGCCCCCATACATTCTACAATATATTACCTAACATAGTTCCCAATCCCTTCCACATGACTGCTATAGCAGAAAATATCCTCTTTATCCCAAGCTCATAAAGAGACATCCTCCAAGTAGTTCTCTCCCTAGCCTAGTCAGTGGAAATTTTCACCAGCACCACTACCCCCTCCCTACTAGCTACCCCCACATAACCATAGCTATAACCC
>JABYPW010001412.1:0-15515 GCA_016880775.1 Phymatotrichopsis omnivora
GGGGGAGGGTCCGCGAGAATAGAAAAACGGAACGGAGACACGAGTGATAGTTATATGCGAGAACAACAAAGTAACAAAAGAATAAAAAACTTTTTGAGATCGTATCTCTCCTCTCGCAGGAGAGTACGCACCTCAAGTTGAGGATCGGATAGAGCGAAAAAGAAAAAGCTGGTCGCACTTGACTGGTCGTGTGGAAGAACTGTTGCTAACAAACCTTGCCTTTTTGTACATGAGAAACGCTAGCCGCCAAGGCGAGGTGAGGTGCCAAGGCTACACTAAGAATTGACCGAAGCGGTGGGTGAAAACAAAAAACCCTAGCGTAAGAAACCCTTCGATCTCCATATATGCGCGATACGCTGTCGGCAACTCCGGCCAGCTTGAAATTGCTCACAATGCATCCCAGGCCGCCCCCCACATTTGCGTTAGTGAGCGACGTCGAACCTGTACCCCCAATTTAAGGAGCACTAGGCATATCCAACGGCTTCGGTAAAGAACCACGCATTTCTGATTCAGCTTCCAAGCCAAAACAAGCTTCTAGAAAAGGCAGAGCCCTTAGTAGTTTGTTTATCCAATAACCCGCCTGCGATGACGACCTGAGATCGTTCGCATTATGTGGGTTCGTTGATTTAACGGCTTCCATGGCACCTGTGAAAGTGGGTAAAACTGACTAGCTACATATAATAAACTCCCGACCTATGCCTAACAAACTTGTAAAATACATGTAGAGTACGTGTATGTAATAGTATTCACCTCCTGTCACGTTTTAACGGTAAGCGGAAGTGGAAGAAACATTGCCTTGTATTATGCCCAAACCAAAAAATTGTTATATGTGCACTATCAGTGTATTATATCTCAATTGAAGTTATAGTATACCCCTCTTTCCTTTTGCGGTACATCGTATAATCACCATATATCACTCGCGTTCCCTACTGCTAGTTCCCGAAATTTTAATCGGTTATGGCAATACCAGGATCTTAGAGGTGGGGCATATGACAGATTATTGAAGAACCTACTTGCCATACTTCTCTTTTTTTTTTTTTTTAAAAAAAAAAAAAAAAAAAAAAATGGAAGGGGGGAGAGTTGTTGAAAACACTGGTTAACGTGTTACCATAGTGGATCCGATAGTTTCGGGTCATGTTAATTAAATTCTTTGGACAAAATGGAACGCAAAGTAGACTACGGGTAGGGCGGTTAAGTTGTAGAGACCCTTTCGATATCGAAAACTGTTCCCATTTGCCTCGTCCCCACTCCTGTTACTGTGTCACATCATGAGCAGTCGGACAGTTGGTCTTTGATTTGTTCATTTTACTCACAGAGACATTACTGATGTCTAATGAAAAAAAAATTTTATATCAATCGCTCTTTTTCTGAAATTGCTGATTGTTGAAATATTTTAGTTCCATTTGTTTCGCTTCCTATCCTGCATACGAGATTTCCCTCGACTCTTGAAATTCCGCAGCTGTAATCAATCGTTTATCCCACTCGGATATCAAATTGAAATGATCACCTGGAATAAGCAAAGACAATAATGTGTAGTTAAAGCTATCAGCTCTACGATACAGGGATCGACATAAGTGGACCTACAGCTGGGCCACTGCCGCTCGTAGGAAGAACGCATCCATCGATATATCTCCGATTCCGAATAAACTATTTCGTATGCGGCGGCCGCTGGAATTCAAGAACAGAGGTATGGAGCTAGTGGATACCGGTTTCTAATCCTTCGTGAATTGACGAAAGAGACTTCCAGCATTGCCAACTCCAACGCCTACGTTGGCACGGCGTAACGAGAAAAATTCGCATGGCAAAATTCAGGCTGTTACTAAACCAGTAAAATCAGGGCCGAATCTGCTTGATTAAGGACCATTGGGCCTGTGGAGGGCCGGATTGTGCTAAAGAGGTCAGGGAGGCCTTTGTCGTGTGCGTGTATTTTAGGCGAGGGCTAGGGGAACGCGACGGGTTCATGGGACGTCACTCGCATTACGTTGTTCTCGGATGCAAGGTGAAGAGGCACGGCAGATGCGGATAGAAGAAGGTGAGAGAAGGCGGACGAAAATGAGAAGTTTTCAGGAGTTCTAAATTTTTGGCAGATTGCTGCATTTCTTAATTTTAGTCGTTTTGGGATTCTCTATCGGTTTGCTTTCTGGTTTGCAGACGGGGATGCGAAGAGAGGAATATTGGGATGTGCTATTTTACGGTTGTGGTTTCTTTCGTTCTGTATTTCTTGAAAGGGGGCACGTTGGATAGAGTTCTTTCTTTTCGTCATGATCTTGCAGAAATCTACGCGTACCGTGGATTGATTATTCCGGTATCGGGTTCGTTTATTATTGTTTTCGGACGTGTTCGAAGTTTGTACCTTGAGTTCTCTCCTCGGTTAATATTTTCGCGGCTGTGGCTTGTGTGCAGTGAGGCTGAGTTTCAAATGCGCGCCTCTTTATTTTAATTTATTTCAGCGATCTCTAGCATAACGCAGCGCATCGCCTTAACAGTATCCACATCCATGATCGGCACAGCTGCGGGTAAAAGGAATATTGAGGCGAAAGGCGATAACAAGTTCTCCGATACATGCAGGAGGAAAAACGAACGCCGGCATGGCCTAGAAGAAGACGCAGGCTAACGGATCGTAACCACACGAGCAAGAAGGGTAGGAGCAAAACGTAGAGATGAAAAGCGAACTAAACAATAGATACTGACGCTGTTACGACTACAAGAGAGCGAGCGGTCCTTATCGATACCCACCGGACGCTCGCATACAAGTCCCCAAATAGCGCTCCCCCAAATAGTTTATTTTTTTTTTTTTCCAATTTCCCTTTCCTCACCTTTTTACTGTCTTCCACTACCGTCTGCAAGTATCATGTCTTTAGAAAGTATCATCACCCAGTGAATATCTCGCCTGTACTATAGGCGGACTACTATCCGTCGCCGCGCTTTCGTCCGCTGCTCCTGCCGTCTGAAGAATGTCGTGGACGATGCGCCGACTCGCTTCCCTTGCAGGCGTAGCCAGCAGCTTCGAGGGCGGCAGTGAAAACTGGATAGTGACCGGAGGACTGAAACCCGGAGGCAGTAAATCGTCGTCCGAGTCCTCGTCGTAGGCATTATTTTTCGAAGCATAGCGCTGCTTGCCGACGGGTGTTTTGGGCCCCAGTGGTGGTGACGAGAATATGGCCGTCTGTGGCTTGGGAGGGGAGTCGTCGCCGAAGAGGTCGTCGTCCGAGTCGTCAGGCGGGAAAAGTAACTTTCCTCGTGGGGTCGCACCGGGACCCGTCTTGTAGCGGGATGGCGGGGGCTTCCCCATCGGCGTGGCTTGCAGCCGCCAGTTTTTTTCGAGCACGCGATGGAGAAGTTGGTCTTGGCCGGGACGTCGGATGGTGGTGGGGGGCTCGTCGAACGGCGAGGATTCGGGCGTTTCGGGGTTCGCAGTGGGGGGCGCTCGGCGCCGGCTTGGACGGCGGATTGAACGCGGCGTGGATGGCGGCGGGATCGAGTCGTCGGTTATGCTGAGTTGTTGGGTTGTTGGCGGCGGGAGCATGTCTTCAGAGAAGTTGTTACTCGATAGCTCTTTCTTGAGCGCTTCGTATGGCGATTCGATATTGGCCCATGAGGGATGGTTCTTCGGGGTCTGAGTGCCCCGCTGCGCTTTCGGCGTGGAGTGTGAGGCGGCGCCAGTGAGGTTGAGGGATTCCAGGAGCGAGTCGTCGAGGAGGGAGTCGTCGGATTCTTCGTTGACTTCGGGGTCGTCGTTGGTGTCGCGGTGGGAATCCTCGAGCTTGACGGATTGTTGGGAGTAGTTTGCAGGAGAAGAGGCTGGGTAGGAGGATTCTTCGTGTTGAGTGTAGGTTGTTTGGGTTGCTTCTGTTTGGGTCTGGTCGTAGGTCTCTTCTTCTTGGTAATTGGAGAGCGCGACGTTGGCGCTGGCTTCGAAAAATTGTTTCCAGAACTGGGGGATAATCAGTATATATATATATATATATCTTAAAAAGAAAGGAGGGGGGATGGTTTTTTTGTAAAATATCAAAAATTTGAGGAAAGGAGATGGGAGTTATGACGTACTTTTGATCCCTCCCAGACAGCCTCAGATTCCTTGGCGTAGCGTTCGACGATCGGAATGATGGACGTCGTGACTATTCGGTGCGCTCGATTGAAGTTATGATCGATTTCTGGCGTGGGAAAGTTAGACCTTAAACATAGCGGGGAAATCGGGGATGTCGTGCCTTGAAGGGTCAATGTAATCTGCTGCTCCAACTTCTCGAGCTCCGCCGTGAGGGAAAGTGGGAGTTTTTGAGCCATTGGAACTGTGTGGAAATGCTGCGTAATATCAAATTCACTCTTTCGGCCAGGCCAGAGTTATCGCTGTAATCAAAGCGCGGGAAACGTAAATTCAGTATGAATGCGAGTGCGGGGAGTTCGAGCGGAGGTTGATAGCGGCGGGGTTCTCATGATGTTATCGCACGAGCTAGCGCGTAAAGTTCCTTAAGGCTGTGGGAACCAATAGCGTTGATGACTAAGTACCTACCATTTACAAAAAGAATTTTTTTGTTAACGTCTCGTCTAACCCTCAGAAGCGACATATCCGCAACAAACAATTGTATCGAACCCCGTGATGTCCGCACCACTAGTGAGCGGAGGCGTGTCGGCCTTGAAGAAGAGGAAGCGCGACGAAGATGGAGAAAATCTGATCAATTCCATGAAGGAAGTGAAGGAGTCGAAGTCGAAGAGCAGCTCCGAAGATGTTACATCGAAACCATGGTTGAAAGTTACGAAGATCACCACTCGGGAAGACGTTATAGCTCTGGAGATGTCGTTTATCAGTTCACCGATAGATTATAATAATATTTTGAAGATGCAGGAGTGTCTGCAGGTTAGCATTTTTTTTTTTTTTTTTTTTTTTTTTTTCCGGATGGCTGGTTTTTTAGGAGCATGTCGCTGATTTGGGCACTGGTAGGATTTGGATGGGGGGCTGGACTTGGCGATTTGTTCCGCGTTGGCGATGTGCCGGATTTTTTGTCGATTGATAGCGAAAGGCATGCTTACGAAGAGTGAGAGTGATACGGGAGCGAAGGCTATTCTTGTGGCTTGGTTGAAGAACAGATATAAGGTCTACGTTCGGAGTTTGCTTGAATTGTTAGGTCATCGGGAAGCAGAAAGTCAGGTATGATCGTTAGGAAAACGGAATTGGGGGATTTTTCTAACGTAGGCTTGTTTGCATCAGGGAGCGGCTTTTACAGCACTCATGAGTTTGGTCAGGCAGGAAGCCAAATATCTTAAACCCCCCGGCGAGACTTATTTTTTCCCACATGCTCTGTTCAGAAAAATAGTCAAGACGATTATTTGTACTGAGGCTCTGGACGAAAATGTGAGGGAAGAATTGGTTGATACTTTTGTGAGCGAATTTGATGACGTCCGGTTTTCTTTCTTCACCTCTGTAACGTAAGCGTTGACCTGGTGGATTCTGCGTTTTTCGGTACTTAACTGTTTTTCAGGTCCATCGTAAGTGAAGCTGCTTCGAATGCCTCCGCACTTCCGCACTTCTCCACAACCCTCCTCTCTCTCCTTCTTAGAATCAGGAATCTCCCTACTGCTGAAACCAAGGCCTTCACCTCGTTCTACGCAATCCCAAAACCCCGGAATTCCAACGTGAAACAATCCACAATTCTCCAAGCGAATGCGCACCGCAAAGTAGTCCAGGAATGCTGGCTCGCGACTCTACGTCTGCCAGGCCTCACAAGAGACCAATGTAAACAAATCCTCTTGGTGATGGCCAACCGTATCATACCATCATTTATAAAACCCCAGCTCCTCATGGACTTCATGGTTGACTGTTACGACGCCGGCGGATCATTATCTTTGTTGGCCCTGAACGGACTATTCCACCTCATGACGGTAAAGAACCTGGACTACCCGAACTTTTACCCGAAACTGTACGCACTCCTCAACAAGGATTTATTCCACATGCGGTACCGTTCTCGGTTCTTCCGTCTTTTGGATGTTTTCCTTGCATCAACGCATTTACCGGCTGCTCTGGTGGCTTCGTTCATTAAGAAAATGTCGAGGCTTTCGCTATCTGCTCCTCCATCTGCGATTGTGACTGTGGTGCCAATGGTTTATAACCTTTTGAAGAAGCACCCTAGCTGCACGTTTATGGTCCACCGGGTTGGGACACGTGAGAATCAGGAGAAATGGCGAAAGGAGGGGTTGGATGATCCCTTTGATGAGGACGAGGTAGACCCCATGAAGACGGGAGCTATTGATAGTTGTTTGTGGGAGATTGAGATGCTGCAGAGCCATTGGCATCCGAATATTGCTACTTTGGCTAGGATTATTGGAGAACAGTTTACGAAGGAAAGGTATAATATGGAGGATTTTTTGGATCATTCTTATGCTAGTGTATGTTCACCGTCTATCGTTCCATTTTTTTATGTTGAATGTAGCTCTTGCTTGGATAAGTTATTAATTATGGTGGGTGAATAGATGTTTGATGCCGAGGCGTCCAAAAATATTAAGAGGCCTCCTGTGGTTGAATTCGATATTCCCAAGAAAATTTTCTTTAAGAAAGAGGTCGAGGAGGGAAAGGAGGATATCAAGGAGGCGCCAGCATTGTCCCAGTTGTGGAGTTTCGAGTAAAGAGTTTTCGATACATTAGAAGTACTCAAGGTGGATTTTCGAAAAGATGTGGAAGTTGAATATGCGGGTCGACGGGAGCCAATAATATTTTTGTGCATGGAAACTGCGGAAAGAAGGATCACAATGATGGTGTTACATGAGAACTAGCACTAGTTAGCAATGTAGCGTAAGGCAAAAATAAAAAAAAAATCGTCACAGCTCTTATCCATGTATCCGCTCTCTATGCCTTGTCTGTCTTCAACATACGCCGTTTTTGTTCCCATTATTCAATTTTTTTTAGGGACAAAGAATTCATGTTCATTATCCAATAACCCGTATATTTTTTTTTACTACGATTGATTTTGGCTACGATCAATTCCTCTTGCCTTGCCCTCATGAGATTCATACACCACTTCTTTCCCAAAACTCATCCTTGTCGCTTGCGAGCCACATATATCGCATTCACGGCCAAAGTCTCTTAGATTTTAAGATGTAGCTCTGTGATATCGAAAATAAATAATCGATAGTCAAGCCAACGATGCAAGCCAAGTTTCGGCTTCTCAAACCCCGATGTCACAAGTCTACATTCGGCATACTCGAAGTCACAAATCCCAAACCTCGCACCCCAAAGTTATTGCCTCGCAAGTTCCCCTCCTAAGTTCCCCTCCTAAGTTCCCCTCCTAAGTTCCCCTCCAATATGTTCCTTACTCCCGATTTCGTATCCCTTGGGTCCCTGTGCCGTCAACTGCAATTCCTATGCATAGCGTTGCGGTCAGAGCTGAAATCATTATCCCTGCTCCCTATCCAATGCATCCCATTTCCAGCATATAGCCCGCCATGACACCGCTAAGCAACCATTATGGAAATAATATGGAAACAAATCCAGAAACACATGAGTCCGCTGTTCCGCATTCCAACTCGCAAAATGCTCGCCCTAGCATCATTGAACTGCGACATGTGGTCCTAGAGTTGTCGTTCTGCAATAGGACATCCTCGTTATTCCACTGAACGAAGTTGGTATTGCAAAAACAAGGTAGTGAAGTAATGCCGAAGTTTTAGTACTAGTTAGCTCTTGAGTGAAGATGAGAATTACACGTAATAGAAATTGAACATGACATGTACTTGAGAAAAGCTTCCAACGTCAACAAATAAAGCAATTCGGCCAGCAGAGGTAGTTGGGGGGGGGGGAAGTGGAAGGCGCCGAAGACTTCGTATGATCAAGTGAAATCCATGATCGAGAGTATGGGGGACAGAGAGAAATGTGAGGAACAGTGGACGAGAATGCGAGATTGTATGTCCTAAGCAATCATTCCAATAGTACAAAGAGATCAGAAATAGTTTAACACAACCTAGCATGGCTTGGTATACAATGTAAATAATATTGCGAAATTGACGAAAGATTGCAGGATGATAAATTTTGGACACCTGCGTATACCTCTGAGTGCGGCAGAAACTACCGACGTGAGACTTTTGATGATGCGCTAGGCTGCGGTGGAGAAGACAAGGAGGAGGTCGATTTGTTATACGATGATAATGAGCACCCGCAGACCGGTGGTGAGAAGAGTGTAATGAATTCCCAGGAGAAGGGTAAATCGGTGAAGGAGATCAAAAAGGAGAAATTGACTACACTCGACTGCACCTTGAGAGAAATTGCGACGCCAAGGTTGTTGCAAGTTGTAGTGGGAGAAGGAAATGGATATGACACATAGAGAGAGGGTGTGTCAGTATGATCTTCTTGAGAAGTAACGTGAGATAGTGGTCGGATACTTGAATTTGGCTATCAGACAATTTGCGGCACAAATGAGCCAGAATTTGGAATGCGTGAATTTATAGATAGAATAGTTATACCTCATCCCCCACTCCACCCTCTACAAAACGAGGGGAAGGTAAGGAAAAAATTTCTTTCCTGTACATAATGCATTTTCTATTATATCTGTGTATGCCTGAAAATTTGAGTCACCCGTTTCAAACGATACTCTTCATCATTAGCTCCAACTTTCCGAAATGCTTCTCGATGCTCACTATTCCTCCGTTTAAGCTTAATTTCTCTTCCGGTTTAGCCATTCGCTGATAATCCTCCCTTTGTAGCTCATCCTTTCAAACCGAAATATTATTGTTTACACAAGATGACTCGAAATATTTAATGACCATACAATAAGCTTGCTCATCAATGATACATGCTGGAAGCAAAATAAGATTTAGAAAACAGGGTTTGAGCTGGCCAAACATGTGCTCAACCAGTATATTATGAGTAGAGCTTAATGTCAAACATATTATAACATGTAGAGTATATAGTCTTTAGGTACATATCAGCATACTCAAATGTAGAGGGCTGTAACTTTGTGGGTTTGGGACTAAATCCAATAATTATAGTTTCATTATAGGCCTTTTGTTAGAAAGATTCATTCACTCTTTCTTCTATAGTCACTGGGTATATTTAGGTTAATAAAATACCAAGTGATACAATTGACAATTCCAATCCAATAATTATAGTTTCATTAGAGGCCTTTTATTAGAAAGATTCATTCACTCTCTCTTCTGTAGTCACTGGGTATATTCAGGTTAATAAAATACCAAATGACAATTGACAATTCCATTGTTAATTTTTAGGTATAACTCAAATTCAATCAAGTAATAGAATAGGAACTTAGGATGGGCTCAGTATATATATATACAATACTATGGTCATAACAAATATAGCCTACAAAAATGTTATTAATACAATAATTATAAGACACCCTTAGTAGCTATCTGAACAAAATCTATTATTGTCTATAATAATATTTAAGATAGGAGCCTCTATTACTAGCATATACCTTAGGCATTATTTTCAGAAATTAACTAACTTATTATTAAGAAGTAATATATAACAAAACATATAATATATATGTAAAAGTGTCCTTAACTATATAATATCATATCTTTAAGAAAATAAAAAATTCTTTTAAAATTAATATACTTAACTTTAAGGGCAATTATGACTCTATAAGCTGATTTTTATATGTAGAGGGATAGAGTATATATACCTAATTGTAGGAACTAGACCCTATATGTGGTAAGGAAGTGAGGGCCTAGTTAACCTATTACTAGTATCTATTTGCCATTGCCATAGATTAAACTCTAAGTAGTAGTAGGTACTAATGAGTATGATGGTGGTGGTGGTAACTAGGACTTGCCACTAAGGGGTCTACTTAGGTATCAACGAATGCTAGTTATTACCTCTATTAAGTTAGGGATAAGTTATTACACCCAGGTAGTCCTGAGAAAGGTAATCAGTGGTTTAACCTGAGGTTAGCTTAAGCTAGTCTACAGAGTGCTCAGCCTATTGCTATGCCTACCTATATACCTAGTATATACTCAGGGTACGACACCTAGACCTAATAACCTAGACCTACCTCCTGACAAACCTAAATAGGAGTTATAGAACCTTGTCTTTGCAATTAAGTTTGTGTACATGTCCTGGTTCTATAGCATCAAAGTTATGTTTAGGGAATCAAAGTAAGTGAACTAGACCCTACACTTCCTATATAACTAAGGTAAACCTGACCTATAATCTAGATAAATAGTATAAAACCTATAAAAGTAGATATAGTAATAGACTATAGAATCTATAGAATACCAAAGCTAGTTATAAGTTAAACTACTGATTACCTATCTTAGGACACTTAGGACTACTTAGGTTAACTAGCATCTAGAAGTAAACTATCTTGCACTTTTCTTTTAGGCCATTACTAGGGAGAGAGAAAAAATACCTTAGTAGACCCCTTAGAAACTATAAATAGCTTCTACCACCATCATACTTATTAGTGCCTTTCTAGCCTCCTAGAATACTTGTAGTACTTATGCTTATAATATTAATCTAGGGCTAGGAGAAAGGATATTAGTTGTAAGTTGACTTAGCCCTTACTTTGTCACTCTTTACTTGACTTCAAGAATAGAACTATTGTTTGCTAATGTAAGGAAAACTATATGTAGTAAAAATCTTCAAATATAAATACATATAGTATAAATATATAGAATTAAATTATTAATAACTTGAATATTTTTTAGGGTCATTACCCTATTCTTAGCACCTCTAAAATAAATTTTAAATATTAAAAACCTTCTCTTTCTCCTTAATATTTCATTAATATCAAAATATTTTGTTCTATAGGTTAGAAATATGATAGTTATTTAACTTTGAAGATAATAAATAGGAATTAAGAATAGTAAAACTTGAAGCTTGAGTACCTTTACATTTTAGAGACATCCTCTATTTAATTAGCAGTAGAAAGTTACAACATCATAAAAAGTATGGTAGTGGGTAGATACTAAGGAAATATTAGTGATAGGAGAGAGGCTAATACATACTAGTAACTTTTTTTCATTTAAGTAAGAAGATATAATACTGGGTTAGTTTCAGAAATTCAATAATTAGAGATTCCTATGTTAGTTAGGTATGGTCCTCAGGGTAGTGAAAATTCTTATACCACTAAAAGCTATAGATTACTAGGTTCCCTATCAGAAATCTACAGGTATTAGCAAATTCGGGCAGCAACTAAATCATCGGCATTGCCATAAACTTCATCCTAAAAATTATATATTCTTTCAGTTTCATATTCACTATCATGGACTAAAAAGTGATAATATTAGAAGTAGTATTCTTTGATATCTGACCATAAACGTTCGGGTGCTGTTCGACCTGATTGTCGCTTAGCTGGCTGTCTTCATAGAGATAATATACCAGGATGGCACAAACATCAGTATCATGTATTTAACCTCTGTGGGAGTGGTACACCTTGTTGGTATACGAACAGTAAAAGGTAGTAGAGCCTTGTTGTCCAATACAAAAAAAAAAAAAAAAAAAAAAAAAAAATAGCACTTTCCCTCTAGCTATCTATCACGACCGATACCTACTCGAGTACCTTGTATCCATTACGTCTGGTACCAATTTCATCCGATAATTTTAGCTGCCTAAGCCATTCCATCGTTTTGAACGCGAGTACGTGTATATAGACATAATTACACAGCGTTTAAAAAGGATCACTTCGAGATCCTTGCATCCCCTATACCAACACCCACGGCGTTGCATATACTAGTAATGGATGTCTATATACCGTGTAATTTGAACTCTCGCACAGATAAATCATGATGCATCACTCGATGTTTCACCTCTCTCCGCTCCAACGCCAGAAGAGTTTTGTCAATCATTTGGCAGACAAAGCAATCTCAAACATTTATGCCGTGCAAGCACTAACTCACGACCATAGACACCGTAAATACCCAAAAGCTTCTCTCCAGAAAACCCTCTACTTACCCTCACTCACTTAGCCCACGTGCGGCGAATGCAAAAGGCAGCACCTGTAAATTTTTCTTCATCGCCTCCGCAGTTAGCTTCCCTGTCTCCCCACCGTCCTCCCCTGCAGGTGCATGTCGCTCCCCACCGCGCCTTCCCGGCATGATGCTTGTACCGGGATCACGCGATGCCGATGCAAGTTCCTCGCTTATCTTTCTGTGAGAAAGCTTGTTTGGGGTCACCGCAGGGATTGCAAGTTAGTCTGTGCGGTGGGTGAGAAATTAGCGACAAATTGTGCATGAGCACTCGGTTAATACTTATTGCTGCCCATGGCCAGTGGGAAAGTGAACTACTTGATATTGTTTGCGTCAGTACACAAGCAGGGTGAAGATGGTAGAAGTGCTAGACGAGAATATAAATATTTGACCTTTTTTTTTTTCTTTTTTTGTGCTCAGGTGTTAGGTATAAAGGATAATAATAGAGCACGGACTATCCTAAGCTTCGGTAATATAAACGTAAATTTTTTTGAAGATGAGAAGAGTGTGCGTGTTCGAGATGGAAGCAGCCACCGCTGAAAAGGATGTACTCGGTTGAAACGATTCAGGACGATCAGAGACGGGCGATACATGCTGCCGCTTGCTGGTTGAAATTAAAGTGTCCAAGAGAGAGATAACCGGAGCTCATATTTTCTTTAATTTTCCAACTTGAATTGGCTTACTAGATGCACGATAGTTTGACACCGCTACGTTTCTATATCCATTCTAAACATTGTGTTGTGAAGTCTATATGCAAGACCTTCATTGGTGAAAAAGCGATCCCTTGAAAATGGAGGTGTGGTTTTATTTTTGGATATGCTTTTATTCAAGGTTTGTTTTTCTGTTAATTCATGGCCAGCTGTCCTTGCTGTACAAATAAAACGAAGGAGACATGCGGCCCATTTATGATTCCACACCTCCCCTCCCCGGACATCCCCAGGACATCCCCAGTCCCAAATGCCATACGAAACACGGAGGATACATCATTGGAGTAAGGTCAGGACTTATGTCGTGCCCGATTTGAAGAGATTTGTGGTGAGTAATTTTTTGCTGGAGTGAGTGGAGAGGGGGAAGACAAGAAAGATGAGATAGAGGGCTAACAAAGAAGGGGAATAAGTTAACACTGTTCGTGACGATGAAGATGAAGCTTACGAAGGGTGCTTTTGAGTATGGGAGTCCGTTGAGCGGGGAGAGATATTTGGCAAGATGGAAGGCGGAGAATGGGGAGAATTAGGTCTTTTTCGGTGCACCAAGAGAGTGGTGTGTGGTCATTTGAGTTTCGAGAATAGGATTGGAGCTGGAATCCGAGACTTTTATTTTTTTTTTATTTTTTATTTTTTATTTTTATTTTTTTGCGGAGAAATTTATTTCCACGAAAATTTACAGAATCTAGAGAAGGAAAGGGAGGAGGAGGAGGAGCATTGAAACAGGGAATGCCCGGAATACAAGAGAGCTGGAAATTCTGGGCCCAGCTTAACCATAAACGAGGTTTGGAGCAATGATGGCGATGGACAACACCTATCCCCACCTAGCCTGCCCGCAAACATAGCCACACGATAAATATTACAACACTCTCCTCTTTCCTCCCCCAATGCACACGCACACACTTTTTCTCGAATTTATTTTGTTTATTTTATTTTGTTAATAATTTATTTTGTTCATCTGTTTTATTTGCTATTTTATTTACTTATTTTTACTTATTTTATTTTTTCTTAAAAAATAAAATAAAATAAAACAAAATAAAAAAAATCAACAAACCATTTTAAAGCACTCCTACTTGCACACGCTCCTTGGCCCGCAATTTCTCAAACTTCTCCAAGGCGCTCTTCCTCCTTCAACCTCCTCCTCTCTCTCTTAATCTTATTCAGCCTCGCCGTAGCCCCATGCCGCATCTTTGTAATCATGTCACCAGCTTTTCCTTTTGTCAGTCCCTTCAGCCATGAATCGTCGTCTTTGGCTTCGCCTTTGATTTTGCGAAGGAATTTGATTTGGGATTCTGTGGGTGGGGCCCGTCGCCAGCGCGCTCTGGCGTCGAGGTTGGTAAGAGCGTAGGTTTTGATGGCGTAAGTATCTGATGGTTTTTTTGTCAGTTATTCACATATGCACAATACGAGTGTGAGTTGTGGCTGCAAGTGTTTTGGCGGCATGGTCCGTCTGCCAACCTTATCTCGGACCATCTTCTTTTGTAAATATAGATATGTATATGTGCATAAAACTCAGAGTTCAAAGGGATTGGAGCATACCAGCTGCTCTGACGGCTGTTTTAAGCGATTCTGTTTCCTGGACGACTACACGAGGATTTCCTGGGACAATGAACGGAAGGGCTCTGCTCTCCAACACGCGGAACAAACCTTCGAGCAAACTGGTCAGCATATCAAACAAGATTACCGAAACTCAAATAATAATAATAATAATAATAATAATAATAAAATGTGTTCATACCATCTTTGCGTCGCTCAATCTTTAAATGGACGCTCTGTCCACAATCAAGAATATACTGATCCTCGTCCACAGCCAACCACGCAAGTTTGCTTATCTTTCTTATGAACCTCTCAGAGCCAAAATCCAGGATAAGATCAAACACCGAATCGTAATCGACGAACGTCACGCCTGACGCTTTGACGCCCTCGGCTGTCTCTGCTCCTGTCGGTTAGTAACCTTCCGGTGTACCGGGGGTGGGAATAACTCACCATGACCCTTTGCTGCTGATGGTCGAAACTTAGCGGCTTTTTTAGCTTCTTCCGCTTTCTCTTCCATATCTTCTATCGTGGTGTCTTCTAAAACCTCGGATGGATCCAAACCAAAGAGTGTTGGGATAGTGATGATGCCCGACTCGACATTGCCGACCATATCGATGATATGGCAGTCTTCCTTGCCGAGATATAACCGCATTCCTCGTCCAATCATCTGGGCCAGCAAAGTCCTTGATCGTGTTGGTCGTGCAAGGAGAACGCAGTCGACGTTTGGTATATCGGTTCCCTGCATGAGCCGTCATTTTGGGTGTTCGAACCGTTTAGAAGCATGAAACGTTACTCACCTCAGTGAAGATTCCGCAGTTAACCAGCACCTGGAATTCACCATTCTTGAACTCCCGCAGTCGCTCCTGCCGCTCCTTTGGCGCCGTCTCACTGCTAATAGGTCGTGCATCGATACCGAAATTTCTGAATTCCTCGACCATGTCGTGAACGTGTTGGATACCAACGCAAAATACTAATGTTGATTTACGGTTTTCTGAGATCAAATCAATTGTTAGAATTTCATTTTCGTTTGTTTTGAAATAGAGAGTGGAGAAAAACTTACTAGCTTTTTCGAGCCATGAGCGGACGGTGACGCCGTTGGCGTCGTCGGTGTTTACTGCTAGGGAAAGCTCTTCGGTGTTGAAATCCCCGGCTTTATTTGAACCCACCTGGGAGAGATCGATCTTCGTTTTTACTGTGGTGAACCGTACTTGCGAAAACCTGTTACGATCAATACAAAATCTCGAATTAGTAGGAGGGAAAAGGTAAAGTACCACTTATCGGAAATCACGCCTAAATAGTCCCTACACCAAAATATTTAGCACTCAAATCCCCTCCTCCCAATACACGCGCACACACACAGAGGTAAAA
>JABYPW010001413.1:0-15512 GCA_016880775.1 Phymatotrichopsis omnivora
AAAAAACAAAAAAAAAAAAAAAAAAAAAAAAAAAAAAAAAAAAACAGACAGATAACTGCGACTATTTCCTCCCGCCGACCGAACGTAAAAAAACCAGCGACCATTAACTCCCTGGACTTTCCACGTTGGAGCGAACTGAAAAAAGAAAAAGTAAAAATAGAAAAAAATTCACGAAGCTTGCAACTCGAAGACTCCTATGCAACCCATCATACTCCGGGAGGGGCACGACAACTCCGCTTGTTGTGTCCAGTACCGTTGCACTTACTGCATTTTTGCGGTGCATGGTTTGGTACATCTGGGAGACCTAGTCGGCCTCTATTACCATCACCAGCTCGTCGGCGAGGTGTTCGAGGACAACCCCCCATTCGCTTCAATGTTGGCGGAAAACAATCAACAGGACTGTGAGGTGTAAGTGTGGAGATGTCAATTGGGAGATAATTCTGCGCATATTTCGAGCGGAGAGCTTCTATTATGTAAATACGGGGAACGAAATCTCGGTGAAAGGCGTAAAGCGTTGATACAAGCAATTGCATGACCGCAAGGAATGCCGTGCTCCTAAAACCAGCCACAGGAACAGTGTCTTCGTGGGAAATCAACAATGTACTGTTTTCCACTGAATCCAGTAACCAAGCCAAACCTGGTTGCATATGCTGTCAAAACTGTACCACGATGCGCGCTTTCTGTTTCCTCACGCCTGGCGAAACGTTGACTCATAGATATCGTCCAGATAGAATTTACCAATTCAATAGAAGAAAGCCGTCGAGCATGGATGAGGAGTGAGTTAACAGATTTGACGATATTCGAAGTGCGATGACCATATCTGCACGCTGTCATTAAGAAGCCCAAAAAGAGACGCATCAATATTATCGACATAATCCACCGCATGAGAACTGAGATTTCGCAACTCGTTTTTCGTTTCTAAAAGGCCTCCACTGTCAAATTCATGTGCCATTTTCATGAAAAATTTCCGCGCGGCAGTGCCAAATTGCTTTTATACATTATCTGCTAAATGCTGAGTACGGAATACACGACCAGCTTGTAGAACTTCGTCATCTGCTGCGGCCAGGCCCTTATCCCTATCGGAGATAAGTGTTGTCGTTCGAGAGTTGATTTCCGGGATTGCGGCCTTGAGGTTTGCCAAAAATTACTTCCAAGATGACTCATTTTCACTTTCAACAAGTTACCAAGCAAGAATAACAATGTTATTTCCAGCGTCAACTGAAACAGCTATAAGAAGCATTTGGATGAAGGCACTCTTGGTAAAAGTGCCATCCATTGCCACCATTGGACGACAGTGAACGAACGAGGCGCGGCTGGTCGGAGGGCAAAAAAATGCACGTCGGAATCCCCGAGTCTCCGGATCCATCGGTAAATTGGAATATGTTCCTGGATTGGCCATAACTAATGCATCGATATAAGATGGAAAGAGGTGAAACTGGCGAAGTTGCTCAGCAACATTGTCCTGGAGAATTGCATTTTGCGCTTTAAGGGCAGCCTCGTAGCTGATTTTTCCACTCCACTTTAATTGCACCGCTTCAATAATCGCCTGAGGGCAAGTATCTTTACTGATGGCAATTGTAGAAGGAATGACACGCTGAAGCCACTTTTGCCTGCTGGAGGCGCCATGTGTACTCCATGTGATGAATCCTCAAGCCCCCAACATGTATGATCCTGGCATAGAGTCCCCACAATAACACATTCTCGTTCAACAGAAAAGAATGCACGTAGATGAAATTGGCAGTCATCCACTGTACAGTCAACGATAACCCGTTTGCTATCGGACCTAGTATTCCTGTAGGAAAATTTTTGAAGCGATAGCCCAATCCGCGATGGAATCTCCGAGTTCTTGAAAAGAAAACTCGTCACCTTTAGCGATTGCTGCGATTGTGGATATACACGAAGCTGATGGTAGAGGTGGTGGAGTCGTTGTTGTTAGTATGGAAGAAGTTTACTTACATGCTCGGTGTTTGGAGGTGCAAAATTTTACATGCTACAAGTTTGCGTTGTTGCTATGGAAACATAAGAGTGGCATCTCTCAGCCATGCGGCACTTTAGAAAGATATGCGACAAGCGAGTGGCATTTTAAAGGTTTGCTGTAAACGTGTATATAACCTGAATCAGGACATAACCTTTTCCATGCCCCACGCATCGTCAAACTCTTCGCCGGAACGATTACCATGATCTTCCGGCATTCCTGATTCCGGCAGAGACATAATTACAGTCCAACGCATCGCCCACTCCCCCTCCCCCAATAGCCAGAAGCGTCAAGAGAATAGTTTACATCATCCGCAATGAGACAATTATGATATACGCATGAGTTTGCATCCCCGGACACCACATTTACGCACCTCACGGCCCACCACTCGAATAAGGTCATGGAGTAATCTCTCTCAAAGCCTGGTGTTCACGCCGTTGAAGGACTAGGGATCGCTCCTGTCGTAAGAAAGTCCTGTATGAATTGAATGTTGGTGATGGTTCTGTCTATTAAGTAGCTCTTGCATCTTTGAATGCGCGGTTAGGGATGACAATAATCAATCTCGCGCGATCCATATCCTCCGAACACCAACTCAAAGGCGCCACCGGAAACCCAGCACATCGATATCAACATGATACACCTTCTGCAAATTACAGAGTAACTCTTCGCAGATGTTAACTCAAGCCATTTTCCTCTCTCAATCGCCGTCGAGGATTTTAAATCCGGAATTAAGAAAATTTGAAGAGAATACGAGAACGCAAACCAATATAAAATTCAAGTAAAGCTATCTACAGCGTAATAGCTCTCGACCATCAAAAGGCCGACTCCAGAAACCGCAGCCCCCGCCACGATCATTACGTTGCGAAAGAAAAAAAAATATTCGCCATATTCCCACGCATCCAGGATTGCATAGTTCATGACCGGTAACTCAAGGAAAAATTCTCCCACATCTTGGTACTTATAGATAATCATCTCTCTATTGTATTTTAAGCAGCTAAGTATCCATGCATAATACTTTATTTATTTCTTTATTCATTAACTAATTAAATAACTAAATTTTCTTTTATACAAAAAATGTCGTGCGAATATGTCTCCAAAACCGCGACCACATGCAAACGAAAGCACCCACTAGAATACGCATCAGAAAACGATCCGAAAGGAAACAACCAACGAAAGGGAAGAACGTACAACTGATTAATACCATTTTTTCAACAGTGTGATGAAATCTATCTACATTTGGGGGTAAATATATTTCTATTTCCTTGAGTGTGTGTCAACAGCGCAGTTGACCTTCAAGGCGAATTCCACAGCTCCGGTGCGTGGTTGATATTTTGTAAGAAATTCCTAAAACCCCACTTATAATATATTTGTAGTATTCTCCATCACCTACGGCTAGAATCGTATCCCCGGTAGGTAAACCTTTTCTTCGGAGATAGCTTATGAGATATATTTGCTCGTGAAGTAGTAATGATTGGATCTCTAGCTCCTGAATATTAGAGAAGAAGAACGAAAAAAATAGTTTTCTCTAAAGTAACCTTAACATACCTCTAAATACTTTTTCATGTGGCTCTAGCCCATAGGTTGCTGATAGTGGAGTCCTCAAATATCGTGAAGACTATCTAGCATTGTTTGCTTTGTATATGCAGTTAATTTGTAATAAATTGTGCACGTAATTAAATACGTTTCTCGGAAAATATTTGCATATGGGAATTGGATTGACAATAGGAGCTCTTTGGTTCATCTAGTAGTCAAGGTGATAAAAAGAGCAGGTACGCGAGAAGGAGAAGAGATGAGAAAGGATCGAATTGATGTTAAGAAACATGATCGTTTTGTAGGGGAACACCCTGAGTTTTTATACACGAAAGAAATGCAGATCTCTTGGCCATCTCGTCGGCCAAAACACGTCGCCACTAACGTCTACGCTGATCTCTTTGTCGGCCAAATTCCTCCACATTAAATTCCCAAACGAGATGAGAGCGAAAAAAACGCTAGCGTGATTTCCCGCAGATAAACAGCAACCGAGTCGTACTCGAAGACACCACTATCAACACCAGGTTCCACTAAATATGTTCTCTATCTATAGCCTTCCAACAGAATATTAGTTTATGACCTAATGCTAAGGCTATTGAAGACCAAGTATAGTGCAGCTAGCATCGGTGATGGAATGCGCAAATTTCAAATCCATTTCGGAAAAAAAAAAAAAAAAAAAAGATAAATCAAAGTGAAAGTGACAAAGATTTAAAGAAAAAAAATAACAATAAAATCGCTCACAATTATCTTTAATTCATTATACTGTCAACACAATAGTGATAGAAACATGATGGTAAATAGTGGACTGTGTGTTAGATAGGCCGGCAGGAGCTAGGCTTAGAGCGGCACCTAAAATTATCTAACTGGTTAGCCCTTGACATGTTATCAAGAAATAATGACCAAAACCAGTTCTCAAGAACAACCAAAAAGAAAAAAAAAAAATTACAGCAAAATATGTCAAAATTCCAAGGCTTACCAAAATGTAACTTTAACATCATGCAATTCATAACGTAAACAAATCCAAAACTTTTAGACATCTCAACCTCAGATTAAACCAGGTAACTCTAACAACAATACCACACCTCACCTGCTGGCAAGGTTGGCCTTTATTTCATAAATCCTTTCTCAGTTATAGTAGTCTAAAAGGCTTGATGTAATCATTGTAAGGTAGCAGTAGATAGTTTTCTCCTAGAAGACAACCAATGTTAGACCATTTTCAACGATGTTGTATCTATAATTAAATATACCATTTGAAAAGGTAGGCTCCAATTTTGAACCATTTAAAGTGCAAAAGCAATATATATATTTGCTAGAGTATTTAAAATACTGTTATTGATTGTTGATGGTTTAGCCTTTTATTTCAAACTAATGCTCTGAGATATCTCATGCTGTGTTAAGTGCTGCTGTATGTGTTAACACACTATGAACGTGTGGCCGAATATACTGAAATATCTTTTTTTTTTTGTTGGAAAGTTCATCAGCCAAGGACACCGAAAGTCATGTATAACTATGATGAGGACTTGAATGTAACATCCATCATCCACACTTTGTTTATTTGCGTAAGACTGTCGAGGAACGTCAGCAAAGTGGAGTTTACATAGCAGTGCATTAATAATATGGCCTTCGCTTTACTTACATTGTTAAAGGTGTAACTTGTTTGTACTAACATAAAAAATTCCCCTCAATTATTATCCGCAACGTATCCATATATACTATCCATATAATCATGGTTAGGTGCCAACACACCTAATCGAAATAAAAGCGATTCCTTGCGGTAAAGTTGATGAACATAGATACTAGCTGATGCAAGAACTATTTTCAAAAGAACGATTTTTCTATTTATCGATCTGTAGTATTATTTTTTTTTTTTTTTTTTTTTTTTTCAGAACTGAAAAATAAGTACCGAAAAACAATTTTTTTTGTTAACTTGAAAAATAAATAAATAAAATAAAAAATAATGGAGGGGGGTTTTTTTGCAGGGTGGTAGGAGGAGAAGTGAGAGACGTTGCGAGAAGTCGATTTAGCATTCTTTGCGCATCGTCATGCCAACCACCGCATCGTCGGCCCATCGTGGGTCGGAGTATCCTAAAATCCACGTCACAGCGCATGGGAAAGCATATTGCGCTAGAACCCTAATTTTGCTATCGGTGCAGCTCCGACAATTTGACACCTATACACCACAGCGACTGGTCTGGCGCAGTAGTAGAATGTAGAAGAATCATGCGTTAAGGAGAGAAATAACATGCGGTATTCCGTAGAATTTCTTGCGCAAATTTCGTAAACTCTGGGCAAGTAGTCCTGCGAAGACTCTCCGAGCGTAATGTGGTCCACGGATTTGCCGTAGTCGCAGTAATTCCAGTGGTGGCTGGAAGCGTAATTCAACGAAATCCCACGAACAGACGAGGCACAAATACAACAACGCTAAAAGGCGTTTATTAAAATAGTGCTGAAAATGATTTATCACCTCGATATAACGCTTCATATTCCGCTGCGGACTTTGTTGTTTGTAACATTTGCATAGAAAGCCATTATTGAAACCGGGTCGCTTCCAATTCAGTATGAACCCCGAAAAGTTGCTGGATGTTGTCCGATGTTTATCGATCATTGCAACATCTACGCCTCCGCTCACCCTAACATCCGCTTCACCTATCCATCCTTGAATAGGAGCAAAAGGACAGAAGAAGCTAGGCACAACGGTTGCATCGAGCTTATGCATCGACTTGATGTCATACTTCTAGTGCCCAGAAAAACAGTTCAATAAATGTTAATTCCATACCATTTCGGGACGAGTCATGAATAGTAAACGGAAGTAATACTCGCGTTTTCCCGAGATTTTAAGCCTCGATGGGATGTATTAAAATCTATCAATGTTCCAGATTTTGTATACAAGGACGATTCTGGAAAAGGCAAATTCCTCCAGCAGTCAAGAATGAGGGGGATGTTCAAAGACGAACATAAACAACATCTTGCCTGATAGAAGTTGGACTTAAGTAGTGTATTAAAGTAATTTTAAAATCAGAAAACTGCCATATAAATATGATTATAAACGGTGCATTTGCACAATGCTATAACATGAGGAATGTTCTGAGGGAAAGAAATTTACATCTCCACCGGCGATTTACATCGGTCATCGCTGGACCAAATAAAGTCAACCAGATTTAATCTTCCCAGCCTACATTCAATTCCCCCGCCACCGATAATAAAATGTAGTAAAATAAAATAAAATAAAATAAATCGATGACTAGGAAGCGTGCCAGTTAGTTAACTGTCATGCCGGAGAAAACATGTGCCCATGTTATTTCGAACGTCGAATGATTGTTACTTGGCGGGGTAGAGCAGCTCACCCCATGAAGCGACAGAGTAAGTTTTCCGATAGATTTATTTTATATTTTACTCCTTGACCCTATATATTCCTTCGTTTTTAATCCGACATTGAGCTTCGCTTGCCACTAGGTAGGTAAGGGCAATACACGCACCTCACCGTTGCATACCAGGCTAAATATATCTAAAGAGATCCCGGCGCCATCATCCGTCTTGAGAACCGAATACCCCAGAAAATACGGGAAAGAGGAACTTGAAACCAGCGTGACACTAAGTATTCAGAAATGCAAACACGCTTACAATAAGAGGTATGAAACTTGAATCATGACACAACCTTTCCCATGCCCCACGCACCGTCAAACTCCTCGCCGGAACGATTACCGTGATCTTCCGGCATTCTTGGTTCCGTTAGAGATATAATTATAGTCCCATACATCTCCGCTCCTCCCTTTCGTGGCCAAGAGTGTCCACAGAATAGCTGATTTCGTCTGAAACTAAACGATCACGGTACACGCTTGAGTTTGCATTTATCGAAGATGTTACATTTATGCACTCCACGGATCACCACTCGAACGAGGCCGTCGAGGAATCTTCTAAAATCCCGTGTTCATTCCGTTGCAAGAGTTGAGACCTTTCCTGCCATAAGGGAGTTCTGGGAGAATTGAATATTGGAGATGGTTTTTTCCATTTAAATAGCCCTCGCACCCCCGAATGCGCCGTAAAAGAGACAATAATGATCGCGCGCAATTCATGTCCTCCGAACACCAGCTCAATGACGACACTGGAAACCCAGCACATCTACATAATACGCCTTCTACAAATTACAGAGTCACTTTTTTGCAGATCTTAGCTCAAGTCGTTTTAATTTTCCTGTCGCAATCGCCGTCTACGGGATTCCAAATCCGAAATTTTGAAATTTGAAGAGAATACGAGATCGCAAATCAAAAAGAAATTCAAAAGCAACCTACTACGCAATGGCTCTCTGCCATGAAAAGGCCGACTCCAGAAACTGTAGTCCCCACCGCGACCACCCCGCTGCGAGAAAAAAAAAAAAAAAAAATTCACCGATATTCCCATGTATCTAGTATCGTACGGTTCACTACCGGGGATTCAAGGAAAAATACTCCTATCTTGGTGCTTACGGCAACGATCTTTTTATCGTATTTAAACTTTCAAAGCAGCTAACTATCCATGCATAATACTTTATTTATTTCTTTATTTATTACATAATTATTAAACTAAATTTTCTTTTTTTACAAAAAAGGTCTTGCGGAAATGTCTCCAACATTGCAGCTTCATTGTAAACAGAAAGCGCCTACTAGAATATGCATCAGAAAACGATCCGAAAGGAAACAACCAGCGAAAGGAGAGAACTTACCGTTGACTAAGACCATTTTTGCAAGAGTGCGTGATGAAATCTATCTGCGTTGGCAGAAGTGAATAGACTGCCATTTCCTTGAATGTGTATCACCAGCGCAGTCGACTTTCAAACTGAATTCGACAGCTCTAATGCTTGGTGGATATTTTGTAAGAAATCCCCAAACTCCATTGGTAATATATTGGTAGCATTTTCCTTTGTTTATCGTTGGAATTGCATTTGTGCTAGGCAAATCTTTTCTTCTGTGGTAGCTTTTGAATAAGCTTTGGCGGTTAAGTAGTAATTTGGATCCCTGGCTCCGAAACATCAAAGAAGAAAAAATTTTCTTTGAAGAAACCTTAATGTCTCCAAATGCGTTTTCTTGTGACTCCAGAGCTTAGGTTGCCAAAGTAGAGTCTTCGGAAATTGCGAAAATATCTAGCATTGTTTGCTTTATATGTGTGGCATAATATGTAATAAATAGCAATACGTTTCTCAGAAATTATCTGTATATTGCAACAGGAGTGACAGTAGGAGCTCTTCGGTTCATTTAGTAGTTCAAATTCTACCAAATATGTCCTCTATCTATAGTCTTCACCAGAATATCAGTCTATGACCCAATGCAGAGTGCTACAGAAGATTAAGTATAGTGCAGCTAGCATCGGTGATGGAATGTGCAAATTTAAAACCCATATCAGGAAAAGATAAACAAGAGGAAAAACAAAAAAGATTTTGAGAAAAAGAAATAATAAACTCACTCAGAATTATTTTCACTTCATTATACTGTCAACACCCTAGTTGTAGAAACAACATCATTCCAAATAACGGACTGTATGTTGAATATGCTAACAAGGCCTGGACTTAGTGCGGCAAGTAAAATTATCTTTTTGCTGGTTAGCTCTTGACATAGTCCCCCCAAAAAAATAGCAGCCTAAAGTAGTTATCAAGAATAAGTCAAAAAAAAAAAAAAAAGAAAGAAAAAAAAAACCATATATATATAATTACTCACAATTATCTTCACTTCATTACAATACACTAGCACCCAGAAAAAATATTATATCAAAGAGTGGACTATGTATTTAATAGTCTAGTAGGACTAGGACTTGGGGCAGCACCTAAAATTATTTTGCTGGTTAACTCTTGACATGTCCTCGAAAAATAGCAGCCAAAAACAGTTATCAAGAATAAACCCAAACAAAAAAAAAAAAATTCTGCAAAAGATATCAAAATCCTAAGACCTACCAAAATGTAAAGGTTAACATTATACAACGCATACTGCAAGCGAGCCTGAAACTTTGGGACATCTTTGATTTAGAGTAAACTAGGCTGAATATAACAGCCACAATATTATATCCTATTCGCTGGCAAAGTTGGCCTATATTTCATAATGTCTTTCTCAGTTATAGTAGTGTCAAATGTTTGATGAAATCATTGTAAGGTAGAAGTGGATAATTTCTAGAAGACAACCCTTGTTAGACCTCTTCAACAATGCCCACACCCATTAATAAATAAATGAACATACCATTTTAAATAATAGGCTCTAACTTCTACCATTAAAAGCGCAAAAGCGATATACATATTCGCTAGAGCTGTTGAAATATTCTCATCGATTGTTGATGATTTAACTTTTTATCTCTAGCAAAAAAAAATGCTCCGAGATATCTCATGCTGTGTCAAGCACTGTTGGATATATCAAGCCACTGTTGACGTGTAGACCAATATAATGAAATATCTTTTTTTTTGTTAAAAATTTTATCGGCTAAGCCACCAAAAGTCATGAAAAACTAGGACGAGGACTTGAAGGTAGCATCCATCGCCCAAACTTGTTTTTTGGTAAGACTGTTGAGGAATGTCAGCAAAGTGGATTTCACAATGCAGTACTAAAGTTCTATGGCATTCAATTTACTTACTTTGTTAAAGGTGTAACTTGTTTGTACCAAAATGGAAAATTCCCCCCGCAATTATTTACCCACAAGGTATCTATATATACTTTCCATATAATCATCTTTAGGTGCTAGCTACACCTAATCGACATAAAAACTATCCCTGCTGTAAAATTATAGAACACGGACGCTGGCTGGAGCAGGGAATATTTTCCAACAAATGATGATTTGATTTATTGATAAGTAGTATTATTATTATTATTATTATTTTTGGTTTAACACTGAAAGATATGTTTAAAAAATTTTGGAAAGTTGTTAACATGAAACAAAAAAAAAAAAAGCAGAGGTTGTGTTGAGGCGTGGTAAGAGAAGGGAGAGACGCTGCGAGAAGTCGATTTAGCCTTCTATGCGCATCGTTACACTAACTTCCGCATCGTCGGCCCATCGTGGGTCGGAGTACCCGAAAATCAACGTCACATGCCCGTGGGAAGACTTGTTGCGCTACAACCCTAATTTTGCCACCGGTGCAGCTCCGACAATTTTCACACCTATACACCGCAGCGACTGGTCTGGTGCAAAAGTATTATGCAGAACAATCGAGTGTCAGGGAGAGAAATAACATGCGGTGTTCAGCGGAATAGCTTGCGCAGATTTTGTGAATTCTGGACAAGTCGTCCTGCGAAGACTTCCGAGCGCATACGGTCCACAGATTTGCCATAGTCATGGTTATTCCAGTCGTGGCTGGAAGTGTAATTCAACGAAATCCCACGAACAGACGAGGCACAAATACAACAACGCTAAAAGGCGTTTATTAAGATAGTGCTCAATACGAATTATCGCTTCCATGGAACGCTTCATATCCAGCTGCGGACTTTGTTAGCTTCAACATCAGCACGGAGAGTTATCGTTGGTGCTGTGCTACTGGTAATTCAGTATGAATCCCGAAAAGCTGCAGTAGGTTAATCCGACAACGGTCCATTCACCCCAACCTCCGCTTCACCCATTCTTGCATGCTACGAGGTAAAATTACAAAGATAATAACCACAATTACTAAACAGGAGAAGCATTACTAAACAGAGCTTACATATCTCTTTCGATGCCATGTTTTTGGTGCTCAAGAAGACGGATAAGTGAAGGTTGAACACAGGCTGTTCCGGAACAGTATTCCGGAATGGAACTCGCATTTCCCCTAGATTTTTAACTTCGACGGGACGTGCTTAATTCGATCCATGTTCCGGGTTTGTATATGAAGGGTGACTCAGGGAAAAACTATTCCCCCCGGCGGTCAAGAATGGGAGGAATGTTCAAGAAGAACATCATCGATTCCTGGCCCGAAAAATGGGTGCGAAGAGTATATTAAAGTAAATTTTACAACCAGATAAAACTGTTATTTGAATGGATTGTAAGTAAACTGTGCATTTGCACGATGATATTGCATGATAAACGTGTATGTATGTGGGAAACGCACCCTCCACCCCACTCCGATTGATTGCTTGTAGGCGTTATCCAGATGTATCTTTCGCTACCCAGGTATTAATCATTTCCACTTATATATATAAAAAAAAAGAAAAAGAAAAAGAAAAAAAAGAAAAGAAAAAAAGTCCGCAGTAAAATTCGCATAATTCGCCCCAGTGGAATCACCCAGATACGAACTATCCGCTTCAGATAAAGCAATAGAAATCGAACGAAAACTAATACTAACGAAACTGGAGAATGACACACATCCGTAGTGCTTCCCATAATGTCCTCTAAGCACAGGAGAGAAAACGCTGCCTTTATAGCCAGCCGGTAAGTCACTGTCCGAACTTCTAAGTCCTTAATTTCCTCCGGTCGCAAGAAGCGCCAAGGGCGGGAAGAGTAGGCGATGAGGCTGACATCGGGCGGGGCCTGTGGGGAGAGGTATACGGCGTGTGGGGCGGAGCCGGAGGACAACGGTACACCCACGATCGTATGCCGATGTTCTAGCATCGCCGAGAAACAATACAGCGCCCGATGCACGACAGACAGACAATTCCAAGTTCTGAAAATCCAATCCAACTTGAACCAGGGTTCAGAGCGAATGTGGCTGAAAATAGAACAACAGGGTTCAGTCATTCGATATTCACAGACTCGCCACGAGTTAAGACCAACTCCACCCTCGAAGCCACACGTATCCGCAAGCGAAAACATCAACTTTTCGTCACGCTTGTACCGTTTGTACCATTTGCACCCAAAACCAGAATTCCCGCCGGCAGCAGCGCATAAATCATGCGCGAGCAGCAAGCGAAGCTTAACGCGAAAACAACAAACATATCAAAGTTAACATGTTTACCACTCATGCCCTTCCCTTGCCGCTTCCATCTTCTCCACCTCCGCCCCCTCCTCCCCGCACGTATCCGCCCATCCGTACATACCACAAGCTACTTACACGTAAGTACATGAAACCCCGTTGAGTGCACTAACAACGCATGTTATTGCAAAGGGGCTTAAGCACGTCCATCTCGCTTCAGCGATAACGTCAACGAGATTCAATTCGTAAACTTCCCCCCAAAAACGACAGCTGCAAGACACAAGGAATGCAAAAGCCCGCCGAGAAAACACATTACGCTTCACGGCAACCCGGCAAGCAGGCTGCGCAGTGGCAATGGCCGGGTTATTGGTGCCAAGCCACGCATTCCGTTTTGCCTGCCGGGTGTTCTTGTCGCGCTACCAAAAAGCGTTGACGTCGTACCCCGAACATTGGCAAAAGACCACGGCCGGCTATTCTGGTGAACACCCTTCTTGTATCCAGTAAGGTTAGAGTAATCGTTCCTTCACTCCAAATCGGCTATGATAGTATACCCAAGACTCCGTTCTGCTGAGATTGTTGTGTTCTGCAATCTTTCGAAAACATACAGCGCCTATTGTGGGAATAGCGACGCCCGCACCCCGTGTACCTGAAAATGTTGCTCGCAAATTAAATTGAGGAGGAATCCGGGTTTAGCGTAGCGTCGTCGCTACTTCTAACTTGTGGCGGAGTTACATGTAATTTATTTCCCGATAAAATGAGTGAAAAGGGTTGCAGATCGGCAGTGTAAATGTCGCCTAGCACACATCAAAAGCAACTTAAATTGCAAAACCCCTGGAATAGATTTTTCTCAGCTGGCTCGCAACTGGCCAACAACGTCGAAAAAACGGTACATACATATACATGTAGTCTACGGCAACTTCTCCACCGAACCACCAAGCCGGGACGTCGGCTTTTCCGCCCATGCGACTCGGCGGATTGCCTGGTCTGTTGATGAAATCAAAAAATGTGTTTCCTGCGAAGCGCATGGGACAGCCGGGAAAACACCCCAAAATACGATCGCGAGGCTATACGTCCAACATGTCCTACACCGATGGTGGCCGTTACATACTGGCACATGGTTAGAAAATTACATGGTTTTAGGGCCGAAAGGCAAAACCGTTTCTATAATTACGATGGAGCAGCGATGCTAGGTCGGCGTGAACTGCTTTTAATTCGGTCGGTCGATGCTTGTACATGTAGAGTACATGTAGTGCATGGATTAATATTTTATTTACGTGGGAAAATTTAGGGTGCATCGCGCAACAGATAGTTTTTTCTTTCTATTTTTATAATCTTTAACCCTTCAGAATGGCGGGTGTATCGCTCTTGCAAATTTGTGTCGTTTAGTTTTACGTTCTTGATGCAAACTAAGGAGCGTGAGGGAAAGAACACGGAGTTTGTATCTTCACTGTAAAAGGCGATAATCTGCTCATGCGTATTATTTGGTCAATAGATTGAACGACTGGCTGCGTTCGCATCCCAAGACCCCCTAAAACGTGGATGTCCTTTACCAGATTGGACAATTCAAGAAATATCCTCGACACAAGCGCTTGCCAAACACACCGGTATATACATATACAGGAGCTGTTTCCGACGACTCTACAGGACTGGTATGGAATGTGAGAGGTGTCTACGGGTTCACGAGTCGTCACTCGCCACTCTTGCACCAACCCGTCATCTGCAAGCTGCCTGGGGCTGGGCGGCATGACATCATATGAGGTGGGCAGGCTTACGAATGGAACCGCTTCCCCACCCAGTGCCTTCAAGCCTTGGCCTTGCGAGAGGAGTGGTGATGGCCGGGGGAAGCTAGCGAAGGATGGATGGAGGGCGGAGCGGTCGGCGAGAAGTCGTCGGACCCCTCCCAAGTAATCGGCATCGAAGTAACAAAGCAGGCCGAGCGGTCAGAGCAAAGAACCAATTGCCCCTTCCCGAGCGCTATACATGTATATATAGCACACACATATCGCCAATGACAGATATCTGGACGTTTTAAGGTTGCTGTTCAGTTATCGCGGGTATGTAACGGATTCACGGCGCTGGTACGAGGGATGCACCTACGCAGGGAGCATGCAAAGGAATGCATGTGTGCTACAATACACCCTCGTAGAGTATGGTACGTGCGCCGCGCATATCCTGACAGATGCGTCGCCGGCAAATCAGCGCTGGCGTGAATCTCACCGTTGGCTTGCATGTGGAAACCCCGCTTTTTTTACCGTCCAAGGCCGATGTATGAAGGCAGGGTGGAGGTATGTACTTAGTACAGGTATGTGTGTTATGTATTCTCGATGAGACCTCCGAAGCAAGACAATCCGCAGTTGGTATGATGCTTCCGCGTGTCCGCAGGCTGCTCATTCATGTCGCCATCTAACCAAGGCAACTACATGCATGGACCGTGTCTTGCTAGCGCGCGAGTAGGAGTTTCGTGTGGGCTGCACAACCCTCTCGCTCCATTACCTACCGCTCCACGCACTCGAAGTCTCGGGAAAAGGCGAGGCGGAGAGCGGCAAGGAGATATGGGCAAGCGCAATTGTGCTCCGCGTCCCTAGCCCTGTGCTTCGGAGCTGTGCTTTTTTCAGGAGTTGTTAGCTGATAAGTCAACGTCTCGCCGCCCAAGCAAGTGGTCGCCGCAGGAAGCCAGAATTGTTATCAGATGAACAAGATCTTATCGGATAAGATGTGTCAAGACCAACCCCACAGCGGCGGAATTACGTAACCGAGTTGAGCTGTAGCGTCTTTTGGCACGGCTGTGCTCGCTCGATGGGTGCTGGGAACGCAGCAGTAACGACTGAGGCGACTGACGTGACGATCGTGCTCTGTGCTCACGCCTCGTCACATTCCTCCCCTCTGCCGGAGCAGGCGACAACACCTAGCTACATATATCGCCGTTCGCATTTTCGAGACACCTTCGTACGCCGTAGCGTGACCCTTGTTGTGACTTTCAGCATCGTCTCTCGCCTGCATCGTCGACAACTCTTAGCACCGAGAGTGGCCTCATCCCAGCCACCCCGCCGCCCAGGAACAACACCGCACACGAACTGTCCGTCCTCCACCTCCTCTATTTACTCCTTCGAATGCCCTGCTAGGAATGCTTCCGCCGCAATAAAGGAAAGAAAAAAAAAAAAAAAAAAAAAACCCCCC
>JABYPW010001414.1:0-15510 GCA_016880775.1 Phymatotrichopsis omnivora
CTTCATGTTCTGGACAGGCTCGTTCGCATCTTCAAAGTGCACGATAACTTTTAGTTCTCAGCTATTAGTATACACGCTCCTTCGTCGCGACCATATCAAGACGAAATCAAAACCAAAACCCCCCCCTCTCCTCCTACCCCCAAGCTCAACAAGAACAAGCGAAAGCCGCCATCCAAACTCTCAATGAATTTTGCAGAGATCGCATCTCCCTCGCCATCGGACAGGCCATCGAAGAACAGCCTAGCCTCTCTTGGGACAAGAACTCAGTCCTCGATAAGGTCCTCCTCTCGTCCCAGCTGGAGTTCTTCAATCGCACCCTGCCCTCGCTTGTACAGTCTATTGGCAAGATCCAAGAAGCTGTTTCTTCCCTTCAAGCTGGCCAACAAGCCATCGAACAACGTTTCGATGACCTCGAGGCCACCGTCACCCACTCCGCATCTGCCAACGCCTCGGCTAAGGCAGCCCCCGCCCCAGCCGACCAAGCTCTCTCTGATTCCATCAAAAAAATATGGTCAGAAACAACCAAAACCGCCAAAGCAGTCAAGAAGCATGCCTCGACACTGCCCACCCAACCTCCGGCCGCCGCGCCCTCTACCACCACCGAGAACACCTGGGCTCAGGTAGTTCAGAAAAACAAAGGTAAAGCTCCAGCTGCACCACCCCCTCCCACTAATGCTCCTCCCCCTCAAAAATACCCGTCGAAAAGGGAGAGAGAGATAATCGTCAACCTGGAGGGAGACATTCCCTCTTTCAACCCTCTCACTATCCGTGACGACGTCAATAAAGCGCTCGTCGACAAAAAAGCCCCCTCTGCCTGCCGCATTCGCTCGGTCCGCCAGGCAGGCCCCTGCAACGTTTTGCTCTCGGTCATGGAGAACACCACCGCCCAACAAGTACTGGCGTACAAGGCGACCGTCGAGGAAGCCATCCAAAAGCACTTCCCCAACACCACCGGCCTGCGCCGTAACTTCCTTCACCCGAAGTATATCGTGCATAACGTGCCAACCCCCATTCCCAACACCTCCGAGGTTGAGTACATGACTAAGATCAGAAATGAAATTGAGACGTACAACCACGGAGTACTCCTCGCCCAAACCCCCCGCTGGCTAGCGTCTAAGGACAAGCTCGTCGGCAAGACTGCCTCCTCTATGGTTATCACTGTCATTGTCAACAATAACCATTACCGCATCTCCCGGGGACTGTATATCCTTAACAAGGTATGCAGGACCGAACAATACCTCTCCTTTTCCCACGCCACACAGTGCGCTCGCTGCTGCCATTACGGACACCATCAGCTCCGGTGCACTTTTTCCCCACAGTGCTGCCTCTGTGCCAGCCCCCATACCCTCTCTAAACATTCTTGTGGCAACACAGAATGTAAACGCAAAGGTAGGGCTTGCGACCACACGGTGTTCAAATGCGCCAACTGCCTCGCCCCCCACCCCGCAAACGACCCCGCCTGCCCCGACTATCTCCAGGCCTTGGCCCAGAGGAACCAAAGGGTAGACAACCTTCACGCCGCCGCTGCCGAGTCGATGGAATCCTAGATTCCCCCGCTGGCCTTCGCTTTGTTTAAGGACATTTCTCTTAATGTGCTCGGTAACCGTTTCTTTGTGTTGGGTTTTTTCTGGCTTTTCTTTTCTTATTTTCCTTTTTATCTATATGAACTGTAAATACTTATACCTCGTAGTCTACCGGTTGTTCTAAGGTTCGCCTGGCCGGAGAGGAGTAGGAGGGTCGTCGCCGTCTTCTTGTTTGTCTTTTCTCGCTTACATGTTTCTCTGCTTTGTCCTGCGACGGGGAGCACCCGATCGTATGGTTAGATTGTGATTCTTTTTCCTTTGTCTTTTTCTTTCAGTTTAGTTGGGGGAGAACAGGTGATACGCCATAATTGTGGACTGCATGCGGACGGCCCGGGTAGCTATAGTAGAAGTAGATTAGTTACTGAATTGAACTGAAAAATCATCATCATCATCTTCATGTTCTGGATGACAAGATAAGTCGCTTCATGTTCTGCCGTATGAAGGGTTACCCTGACGGCACTTAGCGAGACCGCTCCTATGTTACGCGACTATGTCATATGCTCTTAATTGAGTGCGACGCCCCGTCCGTACATCAGTGATCCGAGGGAGGACAAGATAAGTCGCTTCATGTTCTGGCGCCACCACCTCCACCTCCCTCCCTGCTCCACAGCAAGCCCAGGACGCTCAGACTTGGGCTCAAGTCGTTTCTAAAAAGCAAAAGAAAAAGAGTGGCCAGGTCACCCAGAAGGACCTGCTCCCAACCACCCCGCTTCCACTCCCACACTATCCCACCCTCTGCGACCGAGAAGTTATTGTCGATATCAAAGATCCATCGGCCTTCGGCGAAGACGCCCACATTCAAATCCACGACCATGTCAATTCGGCCCTGGACAAAGCCAAAGCTCCCTCTTTTCTGCGCATCCAACGATGCTGAAACAACAACCCCACCACACTTGTCCTCACTACCATGGAGACTGTTACCGCTGCCGCCGTCCTTTCCTACCATACCGTCATCACCAAAGCTGTTGGCAAGTTTGCGGAAGTCAAAGGAATCAACCGCAACCATACATGGAAGAAGTATATTGTCCATGCCGTCCCCACTGCCACTGACCTCAACACCGTAGGACAAATGTCTCGACTCCGTCAAGAGATCGAAAGCTACAACTCCGGTGTTACTCTTGCGATGACCCCGCGCTGGCTGACATCCAGCGCAAAAATCAACAAACAGAATCACGGCTCCCTGGTGATCACTGTTATCGACAACAACAATGAGGCCCGTATCGTTAAGGGCCTCACCATCCTCAACAAAACCCGTCGCACCGTCAAGTACATCCCCTTCGGCGCCGACACCCAATGCTCCCGATGCTCGAAGTTCGGACACCCCGTCCAGAACTGTCAATCACCTCCCTGCTGCCGACTTTGCGCTGGCCCCCACACCATTTCCGAACATACCTGCGGTGCCGCTGACTGCAAGCAGCCGAAAGGCTTCGCCTGTGAGAACACTGTTCTCCGATGTACGAACTGCGCCGGCCCCCACAAAGTGAACGATCCGATCTGCATAACATCAATCCAGGCCAAACTTGCCGAGTCTAACAGGAAGCACAAGTCCACCACTATGGGAGGAGTTTAGTTTCTTCTTCCCTACCTTGCTTTCTTTCTTTTTCGCAATGTAACTAGTGTTTTTCTGCTTTGGTAAAGTGCGGAGGAGTTTGCGTGTTTCTCTTTCTCTCTTCTCTTTTATTTTTCGCTCGGTCGCGTAGTTTGCGTATGGGGTTTTTCTTTCGTTGCTTTAAGGTTCGCCTAGCGATTGTTTTTCCCTGGTCAGCTTTTGTTTGTAGTTGTCTGCGTTTTCTTCTTTTTCTTTTCTTCTTTCGGGGTTTTTCGGCACGAGTAGGCGGAGGATCATCGTGTACTCTTTGGTTATGTTCTTGCTCTTGGTTGAGTGTAAACGCCCCGCCGGGGGTATGCGATGTAAAATAACTTAATGGGAAAATCATATAAGTCGCTTCATGTTCTGGGGTGAGGATGGTCTAGTGGTATGGCTGTCCTGGTATCATTATGCGGTAACGTGCAAGGTCGTAGGTTCAAATCCCACTCGTCCCATTCCATACTACGAATTACCGGTTGGTCACGGGTTTTGTAGCGTAAGCGAGTTTTCCCCGACCATACAGGGTTGCCTAATTACTGGTTCAGTCCCTGTAAGCGAATGCGACCAATGACCACAATGGCCGTATGAAGGATTACCCTGACGGCACTTAGCGAGATCGCTCCTGTATTACACGACTATGTCATATGCTCTTAATTGAGTGCGACGCCCCGTCCGTACATCAGTGATCCAAGGGAGGACAAGATAAGTCGCTTCATGTTCTTGAAAATCATATAAGTCGCTTCATGTTCTTCAGTGTCCCAGCCTATGAACGAAAGTCTTGTACACCCCTATCCTCCCCTAAGCCCCCCAGTAGATGTAGTTCTTGTGGACCGTGGGCACATACAGTTTTTTGGCTAGACGAGAATTTCACAGGAGACGATCCCGCTAAGGGACCATCGGCTCCTTCTCCTTTGTACATCTCTCCTATTTCCTTATCTCCTTTGTCCAGTGATAGTGGATTCGCGGAAGAGGAAACGACGGTACCTGCTTTTTCTGAACGTTTGGCTTTGCCAGTTTTTTCGGATGTTTGTTTGAACGGGTGGTTTCTTTAGTTTGTTTATTTCTTTTCTTTTGGGTACGCCATAGTCAGGGACTTTATGCGGATTCTTTTGTAAACTGCGAAGAGTAGTTTAGTAAAATGAAGAATGAAAAATCATCATCATCATCTTCATGTTCTTCAGTTCTCTCTTCCCCCCCCCTATATTCCACCCTCGGCTACTCCGAAGAATTCGCCTACCTTCACGATAGTAGGCAAAAACTACAAAAACTCCTGTCAGTTGTTTACTACTTATCCCATCACTGCCTGGCCCTCGGATAGAGGTTGGAGCACCGCTCATAGGCCGAGCTGAAAATAAGAGTAAAAACCTACGGTCGGAAAAACTCAAAATGTCACAAAACAACCCCATCGTCATCTCCAGCGCAGAAACCTCCCCCACCCCCTCCCAGAGCACCGCCACCGAAGCCCACTCAGCCATCACCCCTACCCCAAACCCCCCTAACCCAGTTGTTATCCAACAAGACCCCAACATCCACAGCTGGAGCCAAGACTACAGGCTCACGGAAGCAGAAGTCGAAAGGATCCAATTCGCCGAACAAAACCCGCTCTCGCTCAGAGGCTCACAAGCCACGCCTACCAACACCTAGTCCACGGGCCATACGACCATCATGGAACTAGCCCACCAAGACAACGCCGCAGCTGCACAACCCGACAACAGGGTTGAGTTCGCCTTCGCCCTGCCAGGGTCCCCCTACACCCCCAGCCCAGAAGCCCCCCCACACCAGAACACCGCCGAAGCCATGGAACTAATCTCTGACTACCAACCCACACAATCGCAATCCTCTGACCTAGCCTCACCAGTGACCAGCAGACAAATCAAAACCAAAGACCTGTTCAGAACCCCAACCAACTCCTACGACACCTTCGCGCACCCGAGATCCCGCAGCATCTCCAATGCATATAATAGATCGATGCATGCAAGAAGCGAATCCAGCGAGGAATCCAATCACACTGCAATTCCCATTGAGGAAAAGGGAAAAAGAAAAATGGTCGAGACTACAAGGCCCACCCTCTCCCCAATCCCCCTAACAGACAGATACGAACTAGAGAGAATGATGACAGACAGACAAGGAAAAACATTTCAGTACCTCATCGACGACGATGAAGAAAACAATAGACAAGTCTCAACAAGCCAAGTATACGGAGCTATAGGAACAGCCCTAAACCACATCTGGAGAAAACTAGACACTATGCACAAGGAAAACTGCGCCCTCAGAAGAACAGTCCTAGAACTAAAAAACCAAATGACCACCCAAGGAGGAGAACTGTCCCAACTCAGAAAAGTGGTCGCGAACCGCCCCCACCCCACCCAACAAAGCCCACAAAGCCTGCCCAAGCAGCAAGGACCCCCGAAACAGACCCCCCCGGCCATCCCCACCCCCCCCAAAAACACCCAAAAGAAACCCGAATCGCCCACCTCGTCCCAGACCACCGATACTACGACAGCAGAGGCCTCCAGACCGAACTGGCCCCAGATTGCGGCAGCCAAGACCCTAGCCAACAACCCCCGCCAACCAGGGGAAAGAGCCCCTGGACAGCTAAAACCCAGAAATGAAAAGAAGACATACCCCGTCCAGAGAAGAGAATTGCACTCCCCACTAGCTGAAATAGTAACCCCGACAACAGCGAACGCCAACCCCGACAAACTCCGCGAAGAATACATTAAAATCCTCCAGGACCAAGGAGCCCCGATAGAACTCAGGAACATCTCAGTGCACGTCAACCACAAATCGACAATCATCATCACCACCCCCCCCCACATCCCAGCACATTCCCTGACAAAATATACCGACGCCTTTAACTACATCACCAAAAAGACCACCAACCCCGAGCTAGAAAGAGAAGGATTCAGAGTCACAGCGTCGACCGTCGAGCTCATCCTCCACTCCATGCCAACGGAACCACTAGAAGAAATCCCGGTTCACAGCCTACGCACTGAACTATCTTATGTAGCCGACGTAGAAATCTCAGCAGCAAGATACCTAAAGCCCAAAGAAGCCAGGAGCCAAAACAACTCAGGAGGAGCCTTCGCAGCAGTGGCCATTAGGATCCCCAAGGAACAAGTTCCAAACCTAGGAAAGCAGGTCACCCTCTTCAACAAAGTCTGCAAAGTCGCCAGGTCCTGGCACATGACCCCAACCACCCAATGTTACAAGTGTTTCAAGTTCGGTCACACCAGCGCAGCATGCAAAGAAGAACTCAAAAACTGCATCGCATGCGGCAACAACTACAGACCCATGTTCCCCCACCACTCCACCAAAGACCACAAATGCCCAGATCCCACCTGCCAAACATTTGGCCTGTGCTCACACTACAAGCTGTGCTGTGCCAACTGCAGACAAGAACACAGAGCAACAGACAGGAACTGCCCAGTCAGACTGGAAGTGCACGCTGCCTTCGCAAGAGAAATGGAAGAGCGCAAGAAAAATTGGATCGACCAGATCAGTAGCAAAATGGAAGAAGAAGAACTTTAAATGGATAATGAAGAAAGAACAATAATGTGGGGAATTGACCCACATCCTATCTTTAAAATATTGCAACACAACTGCCAAAGATTACAGGCAAACTTCCAATCCTTAATGAACACAGCAGTCCTTAACAAAGCCAACATCATCGCCATCCAAGAACCTCCCACCTTCAGCAACATTCCCCCAGCACATGGAAGCTTTCACCACTTCTACCCCAGCCAGACCACAAGATCGAGAGTTGCACTATACGTCAGCAAAAGCGCAAACCTCAACCCCTTCCCCATCAGAAACAAAGCAGGAGATGAACAGGTAGTTAGAATATTCCTCAACAAGCACAACTACATCGATATCACCAACCTATACCTACCCCCAGCGACCTAAAGAAAAGATCAAGAATGGAACGAAGTCTTCACCCCAAACAAGAACCTAGTCCTAGGAGATTTCAACCTCCACCACCCGTGGTGGAGCCCCACCAACCGACACGAAACAGAAAGAGCAGAGCCGATGGTAGACAAGGCCTGCGAACAAGGATACTACCTTCTAAACGATCCCGATACTCCGACCAGAACCGGCTCCCCGGGCCAGGACCAACAGGACACCACCATAGACCTCGCCCTTCTCTCCCCCATGGCCACGGAATGGCAGACAGACTGGCAGATATGCCCGGACGACTGCCAGACAAACAGCGACCATGAAGTCATTCCCATAACGCTCTCGAAACCAGGGAACACCAACAGGAAGAGAGTATGCCTAGACTATGCCAAGGCGGACTGGGACAAAATCAAATCCAACCTCGAAAACTGGGAGCCCACCCAATTCAGCCCACAAAACCTAGACGGCTGGCTCGAAACCAATAAAGACCACCTGCTACGGACTATGAAAAACAACAATGCCCTCCCCATGCGCACGATCACGGACAAGGCCAAGGCCTGGTAGTCCAAAGAGCTCACAGCAGCAAGAAAAGAAATGACCCAAGCAAGATACGAAGCAAAGAACAACAAAAACAGCGAACCAAAGCAAGAGAAGTACAAAGAAAAGAAAAAGTCATACAAAAAGCTGCTTTACAATACCAAGAGAACACATTGGAACGACTTCCTCAAAGAAGTCAACCTAAAAGACCTCTGGACCGCGCTAAGGTACACCCGACCTGCCAGAGATTACCCTCTACCCCCAATAAATGGGGCAGAGACCCCAGACCAAAAAGCCCAAGCCCTAATCGATCACTACTTCCCTGACGAACCAAATGACCCGCCAGTCCCCCCGTGGAGCTCACCGACTGTCACGAAAAGATCACCCCCAAGGAGGTCGCATATGCCCTGAAGGATACGGCAAACACCACTGCCCCAGGCCCCGACGAAATCCAGTACAACCTATGGAAGTCCCTGCACAGCACGCTGCCAGAAGTCATTCCTAAACTTCTAAACCCCCTACTGGTACATGGAGTTCACCTGGCCAGCTTCAAGAGAACACTAGGAATAGCCATCCCAAAACCCAAGAAACCAGACTACAGATCGCCCAACACGTACAGATGCATCTTTCTAATAGACACCCTCGCCAAGATCCTGGAGAAAGTGGTGGCCCTTCGCCTATCCCAGCACGCCATCGACAACAGCATGATAAACAACAACCAGTATGGGGCCCTCCCAGGAAGATCAACTATCGACGCCGTCAATGCTCTCAAACACGACATCAGGGATGCCAAAAATCGAGGAAAGAAAGTCTCATTACTCTTCATTGACCTAGAAAAAGGATTCGACAGGGTCAGCAAAGCAGAGCTCCTCGAAATCCTGGAAAAAGGAAATACCCCCAAGTATATTAGGAACTGAATAGCTTCCTTCCTCACCAACAGACAGCTCGCATTCTCGGATCGAGGAGCCAAATCAGCCTATAGGAAAATCCAAACAGGAGTACCGCAAGGATCTCCCATATCCCCCCTCCTATTTAACATCTACGTCGAAAGGCTAACAAGAGACAGCGGGGCACTAAAAATGTACATGTACGTAGATGACCTCTGTATTATGGCCGAAGGAGAGACGTTCAAGGAGAGCACAGAGGCTCTGGAAACCTTCTTTAGAAGCCAAATGGAAAGCAGGCTAGGCAGCCTGAAGCTATCACTATCCGAGGGAAAAACCGAATTCCAGCACGTCAGCCCAGGAAGTGAACAGAACCTACCGAACATCGAAATACAAGGACAGAAATTCAACCACAAACCAACGGTTAAATACCTAGGGATCATGCTCCACAAAACCGAAAGCATACTACAACACTGCCAGCACAGAGTCCGAAGCGCCCAGGCAGTCCTACACAACATATCCAGGCTCTCAACAGGAGGAAAAGGTCTAAACCCAGCTATGGCGCTCGAACTAGTCAGAGCGGTAGTAGTCCCCAGCCTACTCTACGGTGCCGACACGTTCCACCCGTATAATATTACCCAGAAGTCCCTCAACACCTTAGACCGGTGCATATCCGCCGGCGCCAAGTGGGCATGCGGCATGTTCAGGAACACCAACAACTGAAAAGCCCTGATCGAGTCTAGAGTCTGGCCGGCCAAGCTACAAATACAAAGGTACCAGTGCAACTACGGCACCTGACTCCTCACCATTGGACCGGAACACCCCAACTTCCACAGGCTCCCCCCAATGCCAGGAAGAAACAGAACACAACCAAAGTCCCCCAAAGCTCCCACCTGGAAGGTCGAACCAACTGGACAACACTCGCGAAAAAGAATGCTTCAAATCGATGCAATGATCCACACAATAAAAGAGGATATCGGGACAAACACAATGAGCAGATACCGCCTTCCCCCGCCACAGAGACCCTGGCCCATCCGGAGCACTGGACGTCCCAAGGTCGAACCCTTCAAAGACAAGAAAACAGCGATAGCGCAACACCCAAAACAGCACCCACAAAACCAGTTAACCCTGTACACCGATGCGTCAAAGGTAGGAAAAGCTAGCCAAGTTGGAAACGCTGTAGTAGCCTATCTCAACGGCAAACAAGTCAGCGGAAAATCAAAAACCCTAGGATCAGGAGTCCACGTCTTCGACGGCGAACTAGACGCAATAGTCGAAGCGCTCAAACTTGCCAACAACCTCTCCCAAAAACACCACTTGGACTCGGTCATCATTTACATGGACAGCCAGGCCGCCATCACCGCCGCCGCCAACCCCTACCCAGCCCCCACCCAACACGTGGCCAAGGTCATCTTCGAAGCTAATGCAAACCTAAACGATGCCCAGATCGAAACCGAGCTCAGATGGGTCCCAGCGTACAAAGGTATCGCCAGAAACGAAAAAGCCGACCTAATAGCCAAAGCCAAATCCAAAAAACCAGAGGCCAACCCCAAAAAAGGAACGACCAAAAAGAAAACGATAACCAGGTTCGTCATCCAGTCCAAAACCAAGAAACGACTTTGGGAGAAGTTCGAGGAATACGCCGAAAAGAAAGTCCCGAAGAAACCAGACCAATACACCATGATCGAAAAATACGCCGCGGCGCGTGCCTTCCAGTTCCGAACTGGCCGAGCGTATGTCCCAAATATGCTGCCCTACCAAACAGAACAGAACATCTGTATTTGCGGAGAACCTCAATCGATCGAGCACTACTTGCACAACTGCCCCGCCCCGGCCCCGTGGAGAGCACTGATATAAGGGCACACGACTAACGAAATACTGTACGAGAACCCCGACCTATGGACCAAGCTGGTAGAAAAAGGACTCGGAAGACCCCCGCGCCCACCCCCCCCAAACCCCCTGGAGATAGTGATAGCTGTAAGAGGAGGACCAAGAACGGATGTGTGAGACGGATTTTTCTCGCGGAGGATTTGTTTTTGCATTTTTCTCCTTTTTTCCTTGTTCGTTGGATCGCTTTCGTAGTTTAGTCTTTTTTCTTTTTCTTTTTCGGTACGAGTAGGCGGAGGATTATCCTGTTTTCTTCGGTTATGTTCTTGCTTTTAATTAAGTGTAAACGCCCCGCTGGAGGAAATGGGATGTAAAATAAACAAATAGGGAATATAAGAAACATCGCTTCATGTTCGCGGGGTGAGGATGGTCTAGTAGTATGGCTGTCCTGGTGTCATTGTGTGGTAATGTGCAAGGTCGTGGGTTCAAATCCCACTCATCCCATTGCATACCATGAATTACGGGTTGGTCATGGGTTTTGTAGCGTAAGCGAGTTTTCCCCGACCGTACAAGGTTGCCTAATTACTAGTTCAGTCCCTGTAAGCGAATGCGACCGATGACCACAATAGCTGTATGAAGGGTTACCCTGATAGCACTTAGCGATATCGCTCCTGTGTTATGTGACTATGTCATATGCTCTTAATTGAGTGCGACGCCCCTTCCGTACATCAGTGATCCGAGGGAGGACAAGATAAGTCGCTTCATGTTCGCCGTATGAAGGGTTACCCTGACGGCGCTTAGCGAGATCGCTCCTGTGTTATGCGACTATGTCATATGCTCTTAATTGAGTATGACGCCCCGTCTGTACATCAGTGATCCGAGGGAGGACAAGATAAGTCGCTTCATGTTCCATCACACTAGAATCCTAGCACAAGGACACGAGGACAACCAATCCCACCAGAGCACGGCACAGGCGTTCTCTCAGCTCACCCCATACTCCCCGACGCCACAGCACCAGAACATAGCAGAGGCCATCCTCAACCTCACCCTGTACTCAACCTCCATGGACATATACAGCGGAATCAACAGAAACCCAACCCCCCCAAGTGCCCAGCAAAACGGCAGCTACCCCACCTTCAAAGGATCCAGGAGCAGATCACTTTTAACCACCTCCCTCCCCTCCCTCCCAAACTCCAACAGATCGATGCACGCGGATGAAGACTCAGACACAGAGTCAGACAAAACAACCAAACCAGTCAACGACAAGGGAAAAAGAAGAGCACAAACGGTCCCTAGGGAAACCTTCTCCCCCATCTCCCTACATCTAAGATATGAACTAGCAAGCATGATGCCAGACAACCAAGGAAAAACCTTCCAACAACTAATCGACAATGATGAAAAAAGAATCTTCCTCAATGCCGAGGCCTTCGGAAGCATGGCCCAGGCCCTAAACCATATCTGGAGAAAGCTAGACGACATGCACTCAGAAAGACATGAGCTAAACGATCACATCAGACAAATCAACAAACAACTCCAAGACCAGACCAACGAGATAAGACACCTGAAGGCCACAGTCCACAGGCTGGCCAGTACTTCCACAACCCCCCCAGCCCTCCCCATCCCCCAACACCAAAGCCAAACCCAAAACAACAACAAAAAGGTTACACCACAACCAACAGGCTCCTACGTCGAAACACAAAAAACACCTAAGCCCACCAAAACCCCCACGCCAGAAGCAGGCCCATCAAAGCCCCCAAACACAACACCTGAACAAAGAACTTGGGCGCAAAGAGTAGCTAAAGGAAGCAGCACCCCCCCAACACCCCCCAGTCAAAAACAAAAAACCAAAACCTAAAAAACCAAAACTTTCCCGGTAGCAAGAAGAGAGCTCCACTCCCCCACGACAGGAGTGGTACACCCTGAGATCGCAAGGGCCAACCCAGAAAAACTAAGAGAAGCCTATGTCAAAGCCATAGCGGAAAAAGGAGCGCCCACTGAACTAAGGAGCATCACGGTCAGAGTCAACCATAAGTCAACAATCATAATCACCACCCCCCCCACCCTCGTCACCAGATCCTTGGTCCCCTACATTGAGGCCCTCAACTACGTCACAAAAATCCCCACAAACCCTGAAGTAGAAAGAGAAGGCTTCAGAGTAGCAACAATGTTCACAGAAGTTATAATCCACTCAGTCCCCACGGCCCCGCTAGGAGAAATACCAGTCCACAAACTGGCAGAAGAACTCTTTTATGGAGCAGATGTAGAAATCGCAGCAGCCAGATACCTAAAAAGCGAACAAGACAGAAAGAACAACCCGTCAGGAGGAGCCTTCGCAGCCATGGCTATCCGCATCACCGAAGACCAAGTCCTGAAGCTAGGAAAACAAGTCGTCATTTTGAACAGAACATGCAAGGTCATGAAATCCCTAAGAGCAAACCCGACAGCAGTATGCTACCGGTGCTTCAAAATCGGACACTTCAGCGCCATGTGCAAAGAAGAAAAAGAAGGCTGCAATATCTGCACCAACTGACACGACGCCTTCCCGCACCACAATACCAAGAACCATATCTGCCCACTTTGCAAATTCAACGGACCATGCGAACACAACGGACTTATCTGCACAAACTGCGGAGGAGAGCACAAGGCTACCGACCCATCGTGCCCTAGCGTAAAAGTAGCGAAAGACCTATACACAAGGGAACTAGAAGGAAAGAGAACAGCATGGATGGATCAGATCAACATGGAAACTGAAATGCATACCGATCTGTAAAATGGCAAATCAAGAGGAAAAAATTCAGTGGGGATTAGACCCACATCCGGTCTTTAAAATTCTACAACATAACTGCAATCGCTCGCAAAGCAACTTCTAATCATTGATGGAAACGGCCGTAAAGAACAAGGCGAACGTGGTCGCCATCCAAGAACCCCCTACCTTCAGCAACGTCCCCCTGTCCCACAACAGTTTCTACAGATTCTACCCCAGCAACACAACAAGATCAAGAGTAGCACTCTACGTCAACAAAACCTCCGTGCTAAACCCCTTTCCAATAAGAAACCGAGAATGAGACGAACAAGTAGTGAGACTTTTTGTCGATAAGCACAATTACCTGGACATAACCAATGTATATCTCCCACCAGCAACCAAAAAAGAAAACCAGCACTGGGACCCAATTTTCACCAACAAAAAAAACCTCATCCTAGGGGACCTCAACCTACACCACCCATGGTGGGGAGCGACAGACCCACACAAAACCCAAAGAGCAGAACCCATAGTGGAGAAAGCCACAAATGAAGGATACTACCTGCTCAACGAACCTGACCAGCCCACCAGACTCAGAAACCCCAAACAGAACCAAAGAGACACAACAATAGACCTAGCCCTACTATCGCCCATGGCAACAGAATGGAACGCCGACTGGCAGATATGCCCAGATGACCACCAGACAAACAGCGACCACAAGGTCATAGCAATAACCCTCTCCAAACCAAACGGCATACAGCACAAAAAGGTCACCCTAGACTACGCCAAAGCAGACTAGGACAAAGTAAAAGAAAACCTCACCGACTGGGAGCCAACCCCCTTCGACCCCAACAACCCTGACGCTTGGCTAGAAAACAACAAAAACGACCTGATCAACTGTGCCAAAAAGAACAAAGCACTCCCCATGAGAACCATCACCAGCAAATCGAAAGCGTGGTGGAACAGCGACTTGGACAAATCAAAGAAAAAAATGACAAGAGCAAGATACGAAGCCAAAAAGAACAGCAACTCCGAAAAAGCCCAAGAAAACTACCTGACCAGCAAAAAAGAATTTAGAAAGCTGGTCCACAGCACCAAGAAAGACCACTGGAACAAGTTCCTCCAGGAAGCCAACCTCAAAGACCTCTGGACAGCCCTGAAGTACACAAGACCAGCCAGAGATTACCCCCTCCCCCCAATAAATGGAGCAGAAACCCCAGACCAAAAAGCCCAGGCTTTAATAGACCATTACTTCCCGGAAGAAGCAGAGGGCCCCCTGCTGCCCCCCCTAGAATGCCCAGACGACATGGAGGACATCTCGCCAGAAGAAGTCAAATACGCCCTAAGAAATACGTCCAGCACAACGGCCCTGGGCCCAGACGAGATCCAGTATAACCTCTGGAAGAACCTACAGGAAATAAACAACTCCATCCTCCCAAAACTCCTAAACCCCCTCCTGAAACACGGGGTGCACCCGACCAGCTTCAAGAGAACACTAGGAATAGCAATCCCGAAACCCAAAAAACCCAGCTATTCAGACCCCAACGCGTACCGATGCATCTTTCTCATCGACACCCTCGTAAAAATACTGGAAAAAATAGTGGCAATAAGACTCTCCCAGCACGCAATCGACCACCAGATGATAACAAAAAACCAGTATGGAGCCCTACCTGGACGATCAATAATCGATGCGGTTAACGCCCTAAAACACGACATCCGGGATGCCAAGAACAGAGGAAAGAAGGTCACCCTCGTCTTCGTGGACCTCGAGAAGGGCTTCGACCGAGTCAACATCAAAGAACTACTTCGGATCCTGAAGGAAAACAACACCCTGAAATACATCCAGCACTGGACCGCCTCATTCCTAGCAAACCGACAACTGGCCTTCCTGGACAGAGGAACCAAGTCAGCCTTCCGATCGATAAAAACAGGAGTCCCGCAAGGATCCCCAATCTCCCCCCTCCTCTTTAACATTTACATTGCGCAACTGACAAGAGATAGCGGGGCAACAAAACTATACATGTATGTAGATGACCTCTGTATTATGGCAGAGGGAGACAGCTACGAAGAAAATGTCAGAAAACTAGAAGAGTACTGCAGAGGAAGGTTACAAGAAACACTGAATAAACTAAAGCTATCACTATCCGAGGGAAAAACTGAGCTACAGCACGTCAGCCCAGGACAGCAGGACAACAAACCCAACATCGAAATCCAAGGAAAAGTCTTCAAGCACCAGGAAAAAGTCAAATACCTAGGCATCATCCTCGACCAAAAGGAAAGTGTACTAGCGCACTGCCAGTATAGAACCTAAAACGCACAAGCAGCCTTAGCCAGGATTTCTCGCCTATCCTCGGGGGGCAACGGACTCAACCCTGCCATGGCCCTAAAACTTGTCAAAGCGGTAATGCTTCCCTTAGGACTGTACGGAGACGACACCTTTCATCTGTATAACAT
>JABYPW010001415.1:0-15509 GCA_016880775.1 Phymatotrichopsis omnivora
TAAATTTCCCCCCCCCCCCCCACAATAGTGACTAAAGGAATCTAAATTCCTATTTCTATTTATAGGGTTGTAGGAATATTACCCTAACAGCGCTTAGTAGATGAAGGTATATCCTGATGCTCCTATGTATATAACTCTGTCTTTGCTCTTAATTGAGTGTACATGCCCTGTCTATATAATAGTGACCGAAGGAATCCAAATTCCTATTTCTATTTATAGCTAGCAGATGATGCTATGTCCTAACACTCCTGTGTATGTGACTATGTCTTTGCTCTTAATTGAATGTACATACCCTATCCATAAAATAGTGACTGAAGGAATCTAAATTCCTATTTCTATTTATAGCTATATAAAGGTTACCCTGATAGTGCTAAGCAAATGAAGGTATATACCTGATGCTTATATGTATGTGACTATGTCTTTGCTCTTGATTGAGTGTACACACTCTGTCTATATAATAGTGACTAAAGGAATCTAAATTCCTATTTCTATTTATATAGCAGATGAAGGTATATCCTAATGCTCTTATGTATATGACTATGTCTTTGCTCTTTATTGAGTGTATATGCCCTGTCCATATAATAGTGACTGAAGGAATCCAAATTTCTATTTCTATTTATAACTTCAAGTTATGCAGAGGTACATAGTAGTAATACCTAGTAATAGAAATAGAATAGTAGATTATCCTTAGTTATACAAAAAAAAAAGTATATAGTAATATAAAATATGTATTTATACACTTATATAAGTAAGGCTTACCTACTTCCATTATCCTCCCACACTATAACTTAAACTAAAAGGAACTGTGATATCCATAAATGATTGTACCAGTCTAAGTTTATAATAGAAAAATTATATTTCATTTTTTTCAGTAATTTAAACATTTATTTGAATATAAATTTTCTTGTAAAATACTAGCATTGTATGTATTATTTATTAGGCTAACTACTCCTCCTAAAACAATCTAGAAATTAAGGGAAAAAATATATGTTATAGCCTATATATAATAGTAGTGTTTGGAAAGAAAACTAGTTACTAAAGGGCTAGGATCCAGGGTCCAAGAATTCAATGGCAAACTCAAAGGAATTCTCACCACATTCAAGATGATTGAAGAGTTTGCTAGCACTGAAACAATCACAAAAGCTTCCATCTACTCTGACTCATAGGTAGCTATTACAGTAGTGGCTAACCCCTTCCCCTCTCCTACCCAGTATATAGCTAAATAGATTTTTGACATAAACAAAAAGATCACAGCTAGAGGAATCTCTGTAATCATCAAATAGTCCCTAGGCTATATGGGAATCGAAGGAAATGAAAGAGCTAACCAGCTTGTAAAAGTACAGTCCCAAAAACTAGAGCTGAAAATAGCCAAGAACATGTCTACAAAGAAAACTATCACAAGGTCCTCAATATAGTCCAATGTCAAAGAAAGACTGTGGAATAGTTTTGAGGAATTTGCTGGCAAAAAGATCCCCAAAGGAAAATACCTATACTCAGTACTTTAGAAATATGAAGTGGCAAGGGCCTTCCAGTTCTAGATAAGGCACTGCTACATCCCTAATCTCCTCTACTTCAAGAAAGAATATAATATTTGCCCCTGTAGAATACCCTAGCCTATCAAATATTACTTATACAAATACCACATGATAACTGAACACTGATAGAACTATAAGGGAAAAAGCACCAAGCACCTTTTATACTGAGATCATGAACTCTGGAAGAAATGGGTAAAAGAATACTTAGGAAGGTCCCTGAAACTGCCCCTGACCCCCCCCAATAGTAGTGATAGTAGACGAGAAGGAAAGAATATGAGTTTTTAAGGGCTCTTAAGTATGGCAGGATGGAAGTGGTGAATTTCCTTTGGTTTCCTTCATTTCTTTTTCTTTTCTCCTCTTTACTTTTCTTTTTTCTTTTCCTTTTTCCTTTGTTACTTATTTATATATCGGTAGACGAGTCATATTTCTCTTTCGGTTATGTCTCTACTTTCAACTAAGTGTAAATGCCATACTAGAGGATGAGGAAAGCTGTAAAATAATTTAAATGGGAAAGTAATGAGTATATGTAATAGTTGTGATGGAAGACTCGTTGGGGATGTATATGCAGGTTTAGGCACAAGAAGCTTCACAAGAGGGTATTACTGAGTAGACTCAGATATCTTAACCAGCAAGCTAGAACCGCTCGTGTTTTCACCTTTATCGTCGAGTCGGAAGAGAACAATAGTTTTCGCAAGATGATAGCAAAATATATTCTTAAGGCTCAAAGATGGTACAAGATTTCTTGTGACGGCCGGAGAGAGAAGAAGAAGAAACAAAACATATCGCTCGTCCGCTCCCTCTTAAATACCCAATTCTGACCAAGTAGAAACAGAGAACTTTTACAAATGAAACAAAACCCAAAGAAACATTCCATCCTGATTCCCTTGCTCTTTCATGATTCCCTAGAAGGAGATCAGTTTCATGATCGGAGAATCGACAGAAGAGTTCTGGCTTGATCGTTTAGGACTTTTCAGAGAAGACTCTTCTAGTCCTGTCCCCTAACGATGCGACCAATCAGCATATCACAATGAGATCAGGGTGACGAGTCCCGTCATCAATTGAGTATGTCTGATCCCATGCACGTCATGTTGTCAATGCCTCAGTTCGCTTAGTCAAAGCTCCATGGTGACAATACCTGTCACGTGGTTCCATGGCTCAAGAAGTGATCACGGGTTTTGACATACCTAGCGATTGACTTGCACATGTTCTGGTACCTAGGCAGACCACTTGGTACAGCTTATCTATAACACTACGCCCCTCCTAAGGCACATGGTCCCTATGCGCAACAGTCAACAGGTTAGGAGAGGTTCGTCACTAGAGACAAGTGGGAATGTCCCTAAGATCAGGTGAGAGGATAACAGTCTACAGGTTTTTGAGAAGGAGACCTGCTTAGGGTTGAGTGTCCTGACGCAGTGATGTATCTAACTCCTGGAGCAGTTATCATCAACCTTAGATAGAAGGAAGGTATACTTACTCAATTCCTTCTCCTTCGCTTGCACGGTGGTACGTCGTCTTCTTCCATAGCCTTTTCTTCTGCATTGGGATGTCGTTTGCAGTAGTTGACTAGTTCTTCAATGGGTTCTCCATTTATCAAGAGGTTTTCCTCTGGTTCCCAGGAGCCTTCATGATTAGAGTATCCTTCCCATAGGACAAAGTATTAGAGCCTTTTAGACCTTCGATCATACTTGACCTTAGAGACTTCTCTGATAAAATGGTATTGCTCACCATCTTCGATTTCTGGAGCAGGAGCAGGAGTCCTAGGGAAGTTTGCAAATTCTCGATAGGGTTCAAGCTGGGAGACGTGGAATACTGGGTACATCTTATAGGAAAATAGGAGTTTGAGCTTATAGGCCCTCTCCCCCACCTTTTGAACTATTCGGAAGGGTCCAGCAAACTTGGAGTCCAGTTTGTGGGAAGGCTGCAGAGAAGGGAAATTTCCCCATTTGAGAAGGACAAGGTCACCTGGGTTGGCCGAGGGGAAATCCTGGTGATGTTTGTCATACCAACTAACTGACTTGACCTGGGCATCTAGGAGCCTTTGCTGAAGGTCAGTCCAGGAGTGTTGGAGTTCCTCAGCACCCTTGAAGAATGTGACTTGCTGCATTGCGTCTAAGGACAGATAGAATCCAAAATTTGCGAAGAACGGAGAAACGCCAGTTGACGAGGACTGAGCATTGTTATAGGCAAACTCAGCCAAGGGTAGAAAGAAAACCCAGTCTGTCTAATCAAAGTTGATGTAAGCCCTTAGGTATGCTTCCAGGATTTGGTTGAGTCGCTCCGTCTGACTGTCCATCTAGTGGTGAGCTGCCGTAGACTTGGAGAGCTTGACCCCAAGCTTATCCATTACTTCCTTCCAGAAGGAGTCAAACTTGGGATCTCTATCCAAGACTATGTTGGTTGGCAATCCATGGAATCTCCAGATTTCGCGGACAAAGGTGTTGGCCAAGACCTGGGAGTTTGCATTTGGGCCTAAGGGTATGAAGTGCGCCATTTTGCTGAATCGATCCACAATGACCCATATCTGGGTAAAGCCATCGGAGGAAGGGAGGTCTGTAATGAAGTCCATCAACACTGATTCCCACAGACGATAGGGTATCTCAAGAGGAAGGAGTTTACTATAGGCCTTGTGTCTCCTTGCTTTATTTCTCTGATATTGGTCACAGGAGGATACATACTCGGCTACATCCTTCCTGACAGTTGGCCAGTAGAAGTCCCTATCAATAAGTTCATAAGTCTTATCACGGCCAAGATGGCCTGCCGTAGGATGATTGTGTCTGGACTCAAGGACCTGTCTGCGAAGGGAGAGTGGAATGTACCAGAGGCCATTGTACTTCAGCAACCCCTGAGACACTGAATAGTGCCCAGTGGGAGTCTGAAGAAGGTCCTGGTACTCCTGATGCTGGGCAGATGCTGTCTTCATCTCTTCGACAAAGGTAGGGTGCAAGGCCGTTAGTGATCTTTTAACAGCTGCAATATACTCACCTTTTTTGAGGAAGAGGAGCCCTTACTCAGGTGCCCCCTCTCTAGGGGCATGGTCCCCACGGCATGAGAGAACATCTGCCTTGGTGTTGTGGGTTCCCGGTTGGTAAACAATGTGAAAATCAAAGTTACCCATTTTCTCCATCCACCTTACCTGCCTTTGGGAGAGAACCTTGGTTGTCAAAAAATACTCAAGATTCTTATGGTCTGTGATTACCGTTATAACATGGGCTGACCCTGAACACCAATGCCTCCACTGGTAGTAGAGACAATCAACTATAGCCAGCATCTCCTTGTCATATATCTCGTAGTTGCGTTCTGGGGGATGCATCTTCCGGCTATGGAATGCTATAGGTTAAAGAGATCCATCAGGGAACTAGTGTGAGAGAACACCACCAATGGCAAAGTTGCTAGCATCAGTTTCTGCAACTAGGGGGAGAGTGTGGTCATAGTAGACCAGTATGGGGGCAGTGGTGAACAACTCTTTGAGAGTATTGAAGCTAAGCTGTTCCTTGATCCCCCATGTCCATAGCTGGTCATTTTTGGTGAGGTTGGTTAAGGGTGTCGCTAACTTAGAGAATCCTTTGATGAAGATCTGATAGAAGTTGGCAAATCCCAGAAACGAGCGCACATCACGGACTGTAGACGGTATGGGCCATTCCTGAACTGTTTTGACTCGATCTTCTGCCATTGACACTCCCTTCTCTGAAATCACAAAGCCTAGGAACTCAACTTCATGAACTGCCTAGATGCATGTAGAGGGCTTCAAGGGCAGTTTGTTTCCATCTAGATGGCGGAGAACTTCCTGGACCAAACGATCATGCTCTTCCTTGGTTTCTGCATAGATGAGTATGTCGTCTTGGTAGATGATGACACTAAGATCTAGAAGGTCACGGAAGATAGTGTTCATCATTTCCTGGAAGATAGAGGGTGCATTTGACAGGCCAAAGGGCATTACCAGGTACTCAAATTGGCCATACCTAGTTCTGAATGCCGTTTTCCACTCATCTCCTTTGGCTATCTGAATGAGATTGTACCCATTCTTCAGATCAAGTTTGGAAAACCAACGAGATGCCCCAATGTGATCCCGCAGTTCAGTCATCAATGGTAAGGGGTACCTGTTTTGTATAATCACCTTATTAAGACCACGATAATCCACACAAAGCTGAAGGGATCCATCTGCTTTCTTGACAAATAGGATAGGTGCTCCTGCAGGAGACTTAGAAGGGCAGATTTTCCCTTCTTCCGTCATTCTGGCAATGTATTCCTACAGGGCCTGAAGCTCAGTTTCTGATAACTTGTACAGAGGGCCCCAGGGAGGTGTCGCACCTTCCTTTAAGTCAATTTTGCAGTCCCATTCTCGATAAGGGGGGAGTGCAGAAGCAAGTTGCTTGGAGAAAACTGTAGGAAAGATTTGCTCCCACTTGGATCCTTCAGAGGCAGTAGAGGAGGAGACAGAGGACGAGACAGAGGAGGACCGAAGAAACATGTTTGAGAAGTCTCTGACAGGTGCCCTTGTCATGGCTGCGCACCAGCAGCGAATGACTGCTTCATTGATTAGGGTGTCCACCCACCTAACTAATCCACCACCAACCGCCTAGGTGTTGGTGTAAAAGTCGTCATCACCTAGCAGTGAGAAGGCAGAGACCATTCCCACCTTGGGTGCTACAAGGTGTTTCTGACACTTCTCCAAGGGGAAGGAGACTAATTCTGGCTTTTCATAGTCGATGTAGGGCTCATGATGGCGAAACCACTTGACTGGAAGGTATATGTCGATGTCCATGGGTATGGGGCCCACATCGAAGTCAATGAACTCATGATGGTTGAGGACCTGCATTTGCAGTTTTAGGGTGTAATACCATTCCTGCTTGCAGGAACCATCGTAGGCATAGACATTGACTGGGACGGTTTGCTTGATCTTCGGAACTGGCAAGCGGTCACTGATCATAGCTCCTATGGCACCATTGTCCAATTTGGCCATTGCTGTAAGAGCATGGGTCTTCGTTCCTGTAAGCGTGTGAGTTTTCCAGCATAGAGTAACTGGAACTTTGATACATGTACCCTGTGCAGGGCCTTCCTTAGCAGATGACACAACAGACATAGTAGATACGTTCCCTGATCTCTCCCGGGAAGCTCGTGGCCGGAGCCCACTATACGACAAACTGAAAGTATGAACGTTGCTGCTTGTAGGGTATGGAAAGGGGAGGAAACGATGCTTGGTAGTGAATGGTAGTTTGTTACATGTCCAGCATGTTTTAGCCTTTAGGCCATCCTCAGACAAACAGGGTTGGTATCATCAATAGAAATTACAAGCCTGAATACTGGCGGCCCTCCCACCAAGAACCACGGCACTTGCCATGGAACACCAGTTCCTTAATGAAATCAAAACTTGAGAAAGCAAGACAAGTGAGCAAACAATTCTTTTAACAACAAAGGAAAATGATTCAGAGAAGATAGGAAAATGGCTTCTAATCATGGGGATGTCATCCCCCTCCTTCCAAGAATCAGGAAGGTCTATAACCCTACTTGCCTGTTCCTTGCTTTTGCCCTTTTTTGAGGCCCTGGAGCTTTCCTCATACTCAGCTTCGGGGGTTGCCTTGTGTTTTGCTGCCCTCTTCGTGATAGGTTGAGGAATGGTGCTCTTCCCTTTTGCAAAGCAATCCTCGGTTTTGTGTGAGGTCCGTAGGCATTTTTGGCAGGCTGAGTTTTTCTTGGCCCAGTCTAGTTCCTTGCCAGTGACATAGGGAAGTTCCGTCTTTTGAGCAGTTTTAGATGGATACTTCTCCTTCTGGCCAGGTTTTCTCTGAGATTGCTGGTTGGGCTTAGAGCTTGGTGCCTACCCTTTTGGTGCTTCGGCGGTAGCAGCATCGGCATCTTCTATGGCCAATCCTACCTAAATGAGCTTGGCTTCCTATTCTGCTGGAGTAAGATGCTCAGCTTGGAGGGCCATAGCTTGCCAAAGGTCCTTCTTAAGTCCCCTAGCCAACCATTCAACAAAGATTTCTGGCGGGTGGAGGATGATTTGGTTCAAGGTCCTCATGTGACTGACATATTCCAGGATGCCTTTCGTCTGTCTTGCATTGACCATGTCCCGTAGGGAGGCTAGTTTCAAGAGATGCCTTCCAAAATAGGTTCTGAGGGCTTCCTTGAAATCTGACCATATCACTGTAGAGCGGGTCTAGGTTGCATGACAGGATTCCCACCAAGCCATTGCTTGTCCAGTGAAGAAGGTTGACGTAAACTTCACCTTGACCCAATCATGTGGAAAAGAGTAGGCTTGGAGGTCAAAATAGGTTTCGCACTGCATCAGGAATTTATCGATGTCTTCAGGCTTCCCGCCAAACTTGGTTGGGTCACTAGGTTTTGGGCCCTTGAAAGGACCCGGAACAGGTGGCTGGGCTACACTAGAGTAATAGGACTGAGGAGGAACAGGTGGGACAGGTAGGATAGACAATGGTCCCTGAAGAGCAGGGGTTTGCCTCGAGAGCATTCTGGAGACGATTGCTTCAACATCCACTGCCGAGAGTGGTTGGGGCTGCGGTGCTGGAGTAGGTTCCGGAGAAGGTCTTTGGGGAGTTAAGGGGTCGATGTTGATCACCTCTGAAGGCCTTCCTATTGGCACAGAACCTCTAATATAAGGAAGAGAGTGATGAAACAGATTAGTGTCAGTCAAGGAGCTAATGGGAGATGGACTCCTTGGGGGGGTAGGCTGGCTCTAAGCTTCTTCATTTGCCTGTACTTTTCTTTCCATTCCTCCAGATCATTTTCCAGCTTGGAAATTTTTTCTTCCAACGCCTTAACTTCTTCCCTTCTTTTCACTGAGGAGGAGGTAGAGGCTTCCTTCTGAGCCTCTAGATGATAGACTTCTTCCTGGGCCTTAGCTAGCTGGGTTTGGAGGAGTTGGACCGTACCCCTTTCTACTGCAAGGTCTCGCTTAAGGGCTTCGATTTCTGCCAGCAAACTAGGCACTTGAGAGGCCTGACCATCAGTCTCAAACCTTTTCTAGTTAAGCTCAGTCAACCTTTGCTGGGCACTGAAAAGGTCTGATTCTAGCTAGTAAATATTCGCACTGTGAGCTGCATTGGTCTCAGCTTCCCTGACTGCCGACTGACTTTGTTCCTTCTGGATCTGCTCGATTGCCTGGAGCAGATAGGTGGTGATAGTAGGGGGGAAGGCTACTATCATAGATGGGAGCTTCCTCTTGGATTCCCGATGAGTCTTGATCGTGGAGTAGAGAATGGTGGCAACATCATTTCTTTGCTTAAGGAAAGCAGCATCAAGGTCTTCCTTAGCTGCTTTGAAGACGGTTTCGCCCAAAAAACTCCTACCATCAATGATGGCCTTGAGGGTTTTGTTGTATTCCCCAAGGATCACTTCTTGGTAGGTTGTAGCATATTGGAGTTCTTCTGGTGACAAGGTAATCTCATGGGTCCCTGCGGAGGAAGCGGAAGAGCATGTAGCTCGTCTAGGCTGAGAAGGCCTGGCAAGACTGTTTCCAACGACTAATGTTAAGGCTGTGGTCGGTTCAGTCATTTTGATATCTTGAGAAGCCATCTAGATAAGAATATAGTGTGACAGAAGACTCGTTAGGGATGTAGACACAGGTGTAGGCACAAGAAGCTTCATAAGAGGGTATTACTGAATAGACTCAGATATCTCAACCAGCAAGCTAGAACCGCTCGTGTTTTCACCTTTATCGTCGAGTCAGAAAAGAATAATAGTTTTCGCAAGATGATAGCAAAATATATTCTTAAGGCTCAAAGATGGTACAAGATTTCTTGTGACGGCCGGAGAGAGAAGAAGAAGAAACAAAACACATCGCTCGTCCGCTCCCTCTTAAATACCCAATTCCGACCAAGTAGAAACAGAGAACTTTTACAAATGAAACGAAACCCAAAGAAACATTCCATCCCGATTCCCTTGCTCTTTTACGATTTCCTAGAAGGAGATCAGTTTCACGATCAGAGAATCAACAGAAGAGTTTTGGCTTGATCGTTCAGGACTTTTCGGAGAAGACTCCTCTAGTCCTGTCCTCTAACAATGCGACTGATCAGCATATCATAATGAGATCAGGGTGACGAGTCCCGTCATCGATTGAGTATGTCTGATCCCGTGCACGTCGTGTTGTCAATGCCTCACTTCGCTTAGTCAAAGCTCCATGGGGACAACACCTGTCACGTGGTTCCGTGGCTCAAGAAGTGATCACGGGTTTTGACATACCTAGCGATTGACTTGCACATGTTCTGGTACCTCGGCAGACCACTTGGTACAGCTTATCTGTAACAATAGTAGTGTTTAAATTCAAAATTTCTTTAGTTAATATTTTCTTTTATACCCTAAGAATTTGCATTTAGACTTAAATGTTCTACTCTAGAAATGTAGCAAATTGAAAATTAATAGATGTAAAGAGAGTAGACCCCTAAAAATCTATTAATTTCCATTAGAAATAATTAATTAATGAAAATTCAAGTGTTTTTTATCAACCTAGCATTGAATATACCAGGTAAGAGTTTCTATAGCTACTTGTAGTATGTGAAATGTAAACTACTTAAGTGATAATAGTCAATGATTAGTAATGACATTTTGGTACTAAAATTATTTTATTATAGGTAAATTGTGAAACTTAGGTTGTTCTATAGCTCCTAGATTTTTTTAGGGGAGTAGCTAGCCTAATATACAATGCTTGAAATGGTAATATTTTATAAGAAAATTTATCTTCAAAAAAGATATTTAAAATACTACAAAATAACAGGAAATTTATGTTTAAATAATCAAAAATATTTATTCAGTTAAAAACTTAGAGTGGGAGATACTTTTATGCATATCATAATTCTTTTTGGTGTAGATTGTGGTGCAGGTATAACCGAGGCTTGCTTATATAAGCAGCTGAGTGCTTATTTTGTATTATCGTACATACCTTAAGAGGAGTTAAAGCTTATGCAAAGGTTTGTATCTATTAAGGTATTTTCAAGAAGTACGCTATAGGCCTTGAAAAAAATTTTAATTCTTTAGCCAGTCTTAAGTTTTAGGATCATTTGCTTTCAAAAGTTTTAAGGGTTTTTAAAGTATGAAGTACAAATATGACCTATATTATATGAGTAAGTGAGTGAATCCCTACCTCTCATCGATCAATTCGATTAACTTGTGGGCATTTATTTGTGTTATATAATTAATGAATAAGGATATACTTGTCTATTGATATTTATAAATTTAAGCAAATGTGACTACCTGGTGGCAGCTGAAATAGAATAGTAGACTATCCTCAGTCAAGAAAAAATGAATAGTACAAACCTTAAAGGGAGTTAAGGCTGCTGCAGAGGTTTTATCTATTGCTTAAGGCATCTTCAAGAAATGAGGCATAGGTCTTGAATAATCCTTTAATTCTTTAGGCAGTCTTAAGTTTTGAGACAAATTTACTGTTCAAAGTTTAAGGGGTGTTGAAGAATTGACTGTCAAAATGTCCTGAATTATATAAGTAAGTGAGTGAATCCCTACCCCTGATTGACCAATTTGATAAATCTTTGAACATTTACGTTTGTTATATAATTACTAGAAAACCACATGTGAGTCTATTGATATTTACAAATTCAAGCAACGCGGTACTGTCTGGAGGCAGCGGAAAAAGAATGGCAGACCATCTTCGGTCGCATAAAAAAGAAGACTGCTGGCCTTAAGGAGAGTTAAAGCTGGTGTAGAAATTTTTATCTGTCACATTAGGCATCTTTAAGACGCCAGGCGGCAGGACGTGTCGTGGGGCGGCTCTAACATGAGCAGCTTGGCGCTAGGGGTGAACTACTATATTTAGTGTTCTTGGCATTATGGCATTAATTACAGAACCTCCCCCGCTCTCTTACCTAAAGCGCTCGCTTTAGGTATTACTTTTTTTTACACAATCCCCTTTCCCAGTACAGTTCCATGAATACGCTGAAACTCGGTGTGCGTCAAATATTTGCTTTCTTGATATTCCTTGGTGTTATGATTTTTACCATTTTTTAGCCTACCCCTCTTTTTATCGAGACGCCGGAGAACATTGAGCCTGTATGTAGGCGTGTAGTCAATGCGGATTCATCATTTTGCGGCAGTTGAAGATACCAATTCTGGACTAACCTTTTGGTAGGTTCTCATTCTAAGATATGTTCTTATATTCGAATTTCTACGGTAATCGATGAACTCGTGAAGAGATGCTTATCCAAGACGCCCAGGGAACGACCCAGTAGCCTTGATCTCTTGGAAACTGCCGGATCCAATGTTCATCGCTGCGAAAATGTATTCGAACAAATGAACCTGTCTGTGCCTTTTTGACGAGCCAAACCACTTTGTCATCAAACTCTGCAATGTCCACAGTTGAAAAGACCGCGTGTTTTCCACTATCGTTGAGGTCGGAAGCTCCAGTGAACCGCATGAATATAGCAACAATGGACCACTCATACGACTGAAGTTACTTATGGAGGACGGAGGCGACGTGGTAACAAAGACTCCGAGGAGAAATACCCCACTACATGAGGCTGCGGAGACGGGGAATTATGCACTAGCGCACAAGTTATTGAAACTCGGAGCAAAGCCAAACGCAGTAAATTATGATAAACTGACCGCTTTGTTTTTAGCTGCAACGCGAGGACACGGAAAGATATTCAAGCTATTTCTGGATTATAAGGCTCTCCCACATGATGAAGACTCGGAGGTAATGTATCATACATTTAAACTCCACATTCAAAGGTGGTTTCAAGAGGCCGAGGGTATTTTTGTGGTCAAAAAAGGAGGCGAGGTCAAACGGGTCTGAGTCGGAGAATCGAGACACCTTGAGGATGATGTATAATCTTGAATCCGTGTATGTCGAGTAAGAGCTGATCCAGGAGGCCGAGAAGATGTTTTCATTAGTTTTGGGGGCAAGTTCGTGGCTGCTCGGACGGGAGCACCCGGAAACTATTTGCGCAGAATATAATCTTGCATTTCTGTACGCTGAGCAGGGACGCCTTCAGAAAGGCGAAAAGATGTTTTCGTCAGTTTATGAGGTGAGATTAAGGGTGAAATGAGCGAAGCACCTAGACACTCTGCGTACAAAGCACAATCTTGCATTTGTGTATAGCGAGCAGGGACGATTTCTGGAGGCCGAGAAGATATTTTCGTTAGTATTGGAGGCCAGATCGACAGTGCTTGGATCAGAACACGCGGACACTTTACGTGCGATGCATGATCTTACATCCGTGTACGCTGAGCAGGGACGGCTTCAGGATGCTGAAGAGAGGTTCTAGTTAGTTTTGGGGGCGAAATTGAGAGTGCTTGGAACAGAACACCCAGAAACAATAGGGGCGATGCATTATCTTGCATGTGTATGAGTAACAGGGACGATTTCATGAGGCCAAAAATATGTTTTCATCAGTTTTGGAGGCGAGATCAAGAGTACTTGGACCGGGTCACCCAGGTACCCTACGGACAAGGCATAATCTTGGATGTGTGTATGCCGAGCGGGGACGACTTCAAGAGGCCGAGAAGATGTTTTGATCAATTTTGGAGGTGAGACCAAGGGTACTTGGTCCGGGACACAGAGAAACGCTGCAGACAATGTATTATCTTGCATATGTGTATGCCGAAAAACAAAAATCTCAGAAGGCCGAGAAAATGTTTTCATGGTCATGTGGATAGAATATAATTCTAGCTCTAGAATTGGAGAAAAAAACAAAAGTATCGTGATTGTCATGGAAAGGTCTCCCGCAAGGGATATATAATAAAGCATCGTTTAAAAGACGTATTCAACGATAACTCATATGACATATGTGATTTTATTCCATTTTTACCGGAAGAGATCTTTTGCTTTGTAAGGGGAGAAAGCCGTATGAGTGACACCCTATGATCACCGCGATGTTACCGACGTGTAAATTGTTGCAGAAAAAAGACTGATATATAATCTACTCGCGCCACATTCGCGGAGCACGCCCCCGGGGTTCCATTCTAACTTTTGGGCCGTTAATTGCAAAGAAAAGGATGCAAGACAACATTAACACAAAAGGCCCATCGGATGGTGAAATTATGTTCACATACAACAAAGGCCACAAGAGGAAAACATGATACTGCGGCCAATTCGAGAGACTCGCCTCCGTGGTTCGAAAGAAAAACGGTATGCGAATTACGGGATCGAAATCTCATAGCTTTGATTCAATTAAGAAAATAAACATGTCGCCTCATGCAACTGCCTCTGTCCCCCGCATGTATCCAATCACTCCCTCTTCCCAAATGTCTCGTTCCCCATTGGTGGTTATTCAGTTGCCTTAAAATTGACTGGAAAAACTATCAAGACAATTCACACTTTTGCCGTTATCTCCGATGTCACTTGTGACGGGGAATTATAGCAGTAGAACCCATGATGTTTTGGTGATTGTTTCAGTCAAAAATTAATTAACTTGGAGGAGCCGTACTCTTATCCTCTCCCTCTTCGTGATCACCTGAACCTAAGGAGATTACATGCAGATGCTTCCGTGTGTTCATGCCACTAGTTTGACAGCTTCAGCGAAGCACAATACTACGATGATAGAAAACCAAGATTATCCACTGAATGCCGCTGGCCTCTGAATGTAGCCTATGTAGATTAAAAAAAAAAAAAAAATGTCTTCATTTGACTCCCATGCTTGATCTTTGTTTTCCTTAAATCTCTGGGCTAGGTGACTGGTCGTGGTAGCCCACCTCGTGGACTTCGACCAACCAGCCCAGGATATTAGGTAGGTTCTGCACGAAACCCCAAATTTCAAACTAGGGGGATAGCATCGCAGTTAGGCGGTGACAAATACCGAAATTCGAAAATTGGTTCTGCGAAATCTTTTGTTTATGACGCATCATGAATGCTTAGTCGATAAAGCAACCAACAACCTACAACGATGACCCCGATATCATGAAATAGCTTGATCATAGCCAAACAATAAGAGTCTTTGTTCACATCATTTTACATTTTTGAAATTCCGGTGCTATCTCAATATTTCGGAATGGGTACCAAAGCTTGGCGACACTTACCCCTTCTTCTTGCTCTAGGTTAGTGCGGTTGCTGTAGCAATGAATTCGAAATTTTAGTACAGAATCTGCCTATCATCGGGAGCTTATAATCTATTATTATGTAACGGTACTATGTAATGTACTCTCATGGGCAAAGGTGAATTCCAAGTGCGTACTTGCTGGCTACCACCCTCGCCGCATCTGTGTACTTTTTATTCTTTGCCATTTCCATTCTTTTAATCCTGAAAAATAGCTGGAACCCCCTCTTTCCATCATTCATAGAATATAGAGCTCAATGGAAACAGTTCATTTACTCATAGTGTAATATCACGTGACTATATCATGTATTTCTTACGTACTACAAGTACAGTAGACTCTCGTTATAAGGAAATTGTCGGGACCGAGATTTCATATCGATGGGAAAAGATATCCACCGAGATTTCATATCCTTATAACGAGAATTTCCTTATAACGAGAGAGGCAGATGATTACTAAACACAAACACTGTAGCACGGAAACGAGAACTAAAAATTCCGTTTAAACCATACAATACTATCTATAGCCTATCCTCATGCATCTGACGCATTTTGTTTGTATAAAAAAAAAAAAAGAACTCAAGACAGTCTGTTGCCCATTCAACCTCTCTTCCAGCTGTCGCCTCTGGACATTTTTCATTTCCCAGTCTCAAACATAGCCAATCGTAGCATTTAGGCTTGCTCTCGTTATAAGGATATCTATGGGCAGTGCTTAAGGAATTTCTTGAAACGGGATTTCCTTATTTTCTCACCTAATTTTCGTTGCGACCGAGAATCGATTTCCTTATAACGGGGTTTTCCTTATAACGGGGTTCCTTATAACAAGAGCGTACTGTATGTCTTAATCATTTCTCTCCCGGTGGGTATAGTACCAAGAAACTGCAGCAGCGGAGTATAGTACTTGTTCGATTGGCAGATCGTATCTCTGAATTGGGGGTTGAAAGTCGAACAGTTTGTTTCCTGAGCATAAAAATATGAG
>JABYPW010001416.1:0-15500 GCA_016880775.1 Phymatotrichopsis omnivora
CTCGGAAGTTTTTTTTTTTTTTTTTTTTTTGTTTCCGAGGTGGTTGAATTAATGAAAATATATGGCTCATCAGTCCCCCCATTCGCTTACAACTCATGTTTACACTTCAAGAATTTATTGGAAAGTTTTTTTTTTTTTATTCGCCTGGTACTTAGGGATCGAGTCATTTTTGGTTCGTTTTCAATTTTGTGTGCGCACATTGGCCCGCTTTCACGTGATGGCCTGCAGCGCTAACGGATGTCACGTGAAAATGGGCCATCACGTGAAAGCGGGCCAGCGTGCGCACACACATATCAACGATAAAAAAATTTGACCCGATCCCCAAGTACCAAGTGAATTAAAGCGTGAGTTTTATGCGAAGGGAGGGGCTAATAAGGCTTACATTTTCATTAATTCTACCGCCTCGAGAACCAAAAGAAAAAATCATTTCCGAGACCAAAGGCGCATTGTTAGAGGACGGTCGGGAAGGCGGCGATTAGTGGGTGTCGCAAGGCGAACAGGTGGACGCGGGTTGTTGCTTGGTGGGGGGTTGCAGGTAGTGAAGTTTCGTCATTCTCACTGTCCGCGATCCAAATTTCCTTTGCCGATTCCTTATGCACAATTGTTGAGGCGCATGATTTTGAGTTGCTGGCGACTGTGATAGCAGCCTGCTTAGCGATCCGAACGGCCTTTTTTCGAGGCGTTTGATGGCGGGTGGGTTGCTTTAGAGCAGACTTTGACATTACTCTTGGTGTTGTACATGGAGTCGTTGGGTTGGACAGTCGCGAATTCTCCTGACCTAACTTCTTGCCGCGTAAATCGATTGTGACAGTACCATTCAAAGTTCGAGCTTTTCCAAGTTTTTTTCGATCGGTTTTGGACTCCGGCTGTTTTGATTTTCGTAGGCGACGGATATTTTCGTCTGCGATATCGAGTTTGGTATTGGTGGCCTCGGCTATATGGTTCCAACGACGAAATATTTGTTCTATCTCCTCCAAACCTGCATTTCCATTCCTCAATTTTTGCCGGGTAGCTTGCATTCGATGACGGAAATCTCGGTTATTGTATGTGGAGTTTGTAGAATAATGTCTTCGTCGAATTCGCTTTGGTTCGGTCTTGCATTTGTACCCATGGCAAGGAATTTTGAGAGAACTTTTCTTGGATTAAGAGGGACGATACCGGTAGTTTCGAATGCAGCTTCGATATTGCGACATGTGAATGTAGCACTACCGGCTTCGAATACGAGTGGTAGAAAAACGGATCGTTTATATAATCCCAGTGTTTGTGCTCCGTGTATAATTATCAACCGCTTTTCCGTAATAATGTTGTAAGGGACTAAATAAACCAACATCAAGCGGTTGAAGTAGGTGTGTTGAATGGGATGGAAGACATAAAAGCAAAGTGTTACGGACTATACAGCATTGTATAAACTCAAAAGTAACATGAGAACCGTGTCCATCCAGGATCAAGAGCCGGGGAACATCGCCAATTAACGCTATTGTTTTTGGGAAAAAAAATGTTCCTTGAGGTATTGAACGCCGAGATAGTTATCTGTTCATCCATTTTCACTAATTGCAAATGTGGCATCTTTTCCGGACTCGTCCAAGTTGATATACCAAACTAGGTAGTGAGCTTTACTTTTGTTCATAATCATGGGGGAGCGCCAAGCCACTGGCAGAGACAGTTTCCATAACTGCCACCATATCCCGTTTTCCATCCTGAGTCACATTTGGATTTCGCCTTCCCTTTCTGCATATGATCCGAGCCTTTGCTGCAATACCCATAAGAAAGCCCTTTTAATCCATATTCCATATTGGATGAGGCTTAAGATTGTGTTGGCGGACAATGCGTTGCGACTTCGAAAAGTAATCTTTAGTGACTTGTGGGTTGGTTGCATAGGCTCTTTGTCGATCCAGCCATTTGCTGTATTTAATTGTAAGGTCTGGGTGTCGATTTAGAAACCTTGTTATCCAGTTCTTCCTAATAGTTGCATTGGAGTTGCCAGTCTTTTTTTGTACAAGCGAATTGACCATTCCATGTAGTAAATCCAACGTTGGCGGAAAACCCCAATCGTCTAATTTTCTACACCATTGCAAAACAGCATCTTCCTCAGCTGGGGTAAAAAGTTGACAATGGCTATGTGTAGTTTGACAGGGCTGACGTTCTCCCTTGAAGCGATATTGGAGGGTAGTGCGGGGTATATTAAATGCTTCGGCGGTGGCACGAAATGAGGTTTCCCGGCCATCTTGTAAATCCAGAATGGCCTCCTGGACCCGGATGTCATGATCATTTTGTTGCCGTAGCTTAACTTTACCCATAACGATGGTTTTTGTCTGGAGTTTGCTTGTGGAATGTGTGAACGGCGGGGATTTTGGTAGATAACTAGGCGGGGGATGCCAAGGCCCGCTTTCACGTGATATACGTTACCGGTTAGCATGCACCGGTTATTGCACCATTCACGTGATTTAATAACTTTTCGGCCGCACAAGAACACGTAAGCCCTAAACCCTGATTTGTTTGAGTGATGTATTATGTAAGGTTCAATGTACCCCGGTTGTTTCGCCCATGACAACGAGATTGGAAGTTGCCAAACACGGCTATCGCGCATCGTCATTGGTATCCTTGCGTATCTCCACCGTCGCTCGCGCAATTTCTGTGAAACCCATCGCCAGTTAAGAAGCACGCGTTTCCTGAGATCGCCATCACCCTGAACCACCGTGTCTGCTGCTTCGTGCTCGCTAGCTCCGCTGAGTGCCGATACTAGATGCTGTCCCCAACATTGGCCTCAACATAAACAAACGTATTCCGCTTTCTCTATGATCACGAAAAATAATTTGACCGAGCACCTCAACTGGCTTCGAAAAAAACGACCTCAAATACCTCCACCCCGTCTAAACATCACCAATAGTGGCAATGTGCTCTTGCCGCCTGTAGCACTTCCAGCCCCACGTCCATTGCCAACACCTGTTTCAACATCCAATTCTATTCAGGACCACCCTCCTCTTTCGCTCCCACCTATTACCAGCTCCACTCCGAATAGAGATCTTCTACCGCCACCCCCACCATTACTTCCCCCTCAGCGGAATTTAAGGAGAGCAATTGCAGAGTATCAGGAATCTGAAGCTGAAGTTGACAAGGAGATGCCATTGCTACAATTATATTCATCGGGTACCAAGAAGAGATCTAAACTTACGAGTAGACCGGATAAATCCGGAGATGGAGGGAGTCAGGTGCAGAAAACAACGCCTTCGGTCCCGCAAACACCCGGAACTACTGATGTAGGTGTATACGCCACGCCTGGTCTCACTACTAGTGAGTTTCCTATACCTCCAGTACCTTATCCTCGTAGCTAACAGATTTATAGATGCTACGACTACCCCGGCTTTATCTACTTCTACACGTCTCAGGCCAATCGGTACGATTTCCCGTTCTGCTCCACCGAGTTCTTCGCTGAAAAACATCAACGCCATTGACTTGACCGGCGATGATGAGGACGATATTTATATCCAGCAAATTACATCTGCGGCTTTACGGCGAAGCTCACGTGAGCCCTGGACTGCATCTCCAACCAAATACCGAATCGGAAAAAATTCTGGTAACGAAGACGGTGCAAATGACAGAAGGATAGCAAATCACCATATAAATGATGATAGCCCAGATCCGATCTTGGAACCTCCCTCAAGGAACAATGGAAGAGTTTCCAGGCAAAGTCCACTTCGGAATGTGCATTCCTCTTCTCAGACTCCTCGGAGTAAAAAGAGGAACAGTACCGAATTCTTGAGTGACGATGAATTGCAAAATACGCCCATTTCTAAGGCAAGCAGAACTGAAGCAGGAAATACTAGCGCAACGAATAATCGCTCGCCGGCAACACCTTCCATGCAAACTGGTCCGGTCGCATTTTTCCCTCAAGTTCTTAGCAGGAGTAGGCAACGCGAAAAAAGACGGGCAGGGCCTGCATCTTTGCATGATGAGAGAGGCCCCCCTCCACCATATTCTGAGACGCCGCTTCAAAATTCTTATCCGGATCTTAATTCTCAACAGATATCGGCCGTCACTCGGAGACCACCAGCTCTTTTAAATCAGTCTTTCGCAGTCTCGCAAGGATCCACAAGGACAACAAGAATATTGCAGAAGACCAATTCAATGTCGGATCATGTAAACTTTGTGGAGGAGGAGGGGGAGGAGGAGGAGGAGGAAGAGGAGGAAGAGGAGGAGGAGGAGGAGGAGACTGTGATAAGGAGAACAAGGAAAAGGACTAAACGTGTGAAGAGGAACCAAATAAACGCGAGAGTTGCCAGTAGCGACGAGTCACAGACCAAAATGGTCGCGGCAGGGGTATTAGTTCCATCCCCGGAAAAACTTGCGTCTCCGGCCATCACGAAAGCAACACACACTAGATCGGCGCAGGTCAGGGCTCAGAGACGTGTTCCTAGCTCTGATGACGAGGAAGCGGAAATCGAGGCGGAAATCGAGGCGGAAATCGAGGGTGAATTGAGGGAGGAAGACGAGCAGGAAGAGGCGATGGAAGCTGATAACGTGGACGAGTATGGCATGAGAAATATGGGAGGCATAATTGACGATGAAGCGATGGAGGTATCTGAAGAGGAGGAGGAAGAGGAGGAAGAAGAAGAGGAGGAGGAAGAGGAGGAGGAGGAGAAGGAGAAGGAGAAGGAAGAGGAGGAAGAGGAATATTACGATGATATTGATGATATGGAATACGCGGCCATAGTGGATGAGATGGAGAGCAACATGAGACCAAATGCTGAGAAAGCTAGGAGTTGCGTCGCATCGAAAAAAAGGGCCCAGGAAATACCTACATCGCCGAGGGAGATCAGATTTAACCAGGCGGCTTCCCCTTTGCAAGCGGATTCTCCTACAAAACTGCAGCCATCCATCAGTTCCCCGAAAGAAACGTCATCGGCCCCACCTATTCCAAGCAGACAAACGAAGTATAGGACGGAGCAGGAAAATGACGGATTGGCCAAATTATCGCTCAATGAACTAAGGAAAATGCAAGAATCTCTCCAAATACGAGGCTACAAAGTCCTGAATGTTATAGTTGAAGCACACGACACAGGCAAACTTCCTCCAGCGGAAGTTACGAAGGAGCATATGGAGTTGAAGGCGAAGATTGAAAGGGTCAAGGAGAGGATTAGGCAAATCGAGGATGGTGACGTTCATATGGAAGAAGTTCTTCCGTCACCTTCAGCTTCAAGAAAACGAGATATTGACATTGCAGCAACACCAATTCCCGATACTCCGCGAATTAAACGACGTCAACGAAAACCGTCTCTTGCGAACCTTTTCGAGACGCAAGTCGTCCAGCAAACTCAATTTACTCAATTGCAGCCAGGAACACCGTCCCGAAGACAAATGGCAAAGGATGATGAGAATCTTGACATCTCCAGAATTGATAGCTGGAATTCGCCACGAAGATCACCCCGAAGGAAGCCGGAAACGAACAAGCAGTTTCATATGAACATTTCATCACCTCCCGTACCTTCTCCCCAACCTTCACCTCCTCGTCCAATGCGTCCTCGAGAACGATCGCCATCTCCTTTGTTACCTAGTGAAGAGGATTTTGGAAATATGGATGAGTTATGCAGCAACCCACCTGACCCGGCACTCCAGAGCGAGGAAAATTATGGTAGCGATATTGACCTCGAAGATCTCCAAGCACTGGAACAAAGTTTTGGAATGGCAGGCAATCACGCTATAAATATCAGTGACGACGATATCCAGATCGTGGAAAAGTTTCAACCTAGGAAGAGACAGCCCTTGGCAGCGGCAACAGGAAACTCCCCTCTGCGTAGGACAATCAATGATGTTCTCGGAAAACCACCGCCACCTCCGCAACGGCGGCTTCCCTCAAATGATATACAGGTTCAAGCCCCGACAACCGGAAGACACCATTTGCAAAGGGAATCGACTGTCGATTTCAACAGTCCGTCAATGCAATATCCTTGGTCCAGAGAGGTCGCGGAAGTCTTGCGCACCCGGTTCAACCTCAAGGGATTTCGAAATAACCAACTAGAGGCTATCAACGCTACTCTTTCCGGGAAGGACGTCTTTGTGCTTATGCCCACAGGTGGTGGGAAGTCTCTCATTTACCAGCTTCCAGCAGTTGTACGCTCCGGCAAAACTCGCGGAGTCACCATCGTCGTCTCGCCGTTGTTGTCATTGATGCAGGACCAAGTGGATCATTTGCAGCGTCTCAATATCCCAGCGTATTTAACCAACGGTGAAATCCCCGAGGCGCAAAGGAGAATGATCTATGACTGCCTTTATCAGGACAATGTGGAGAATATGATCCAACTTCTATACATCACTCCGGAAATGATCGCCAAGAGCGAGAAGATGGTAAACGCACTTCTCGCTTTGCATAGGAGGAATAAACTGGCAAGAGTTGTCATCGACGAAGCACATTGTGTTTCCCAATGGGGTCACGACTTCAGACCGGATTATAAGTCGCTTGGGAATCTGAGAGCGAAGTTTCCGGGAGTTCCTTTCTTGGCACTTACAGCGACAGCTACGGAAAAGGTTCGCATGGATGTGAAGCTGAACTTGAAGATTGATCGATGTGAGGAGTTTTCGCAAAGCTTTAATCGACCGAATTTGAATTATCAGGTCTTGCTCAAGTCCAAGAATACCCTTGACGAATGCGTCGCCATATGCCAGAAGGGCGAGTATCTCAACAAAACCGGTATCATATACTGTCTTTCGAGGCAACAATGCGAGCAAACAGCGAAGAAGCTAAGGGAACGCGGAGTTAAGGCTCAACATTTTCACGCCGGTTTGCCCGCCGACGAGAAGGTTAAGTTGCAGAAGGACTGGCAGGCGAGGAAATTCAATGTCATTGTCGCGACAATTGCCTTCGGAATGGGAATCGATAAGCCGGACGTAAGATTCGTTATTCATTACACCATCCCAAAGAGCCTCGAAGGTTACTACCAGGAAACTGGTAGGGCGGGGCGAGATGGTTTGCCGAGTGGATGCTTCCTGTTCTACAATTATGGCGACACAGGAACGCTGTATCGCATGATAAAAGACGGTGAGGGAAGCTATGATCAGAAGAAACGCCAGAGGGAAATGTTGCAGATGGTCGTTCAGTATTGCGAGAATAAGCACGAATGCCGGAGGAAACAAGTGCTCAGGTACTTTGGAGAAAAGTTCCCGGATACTCTGTGCAAAAAGACGTGTGACAATTGTTGCTCTGGCGTGGAGTATGAGAATCTCGATGTGACGGAACAAGCGATTGCCGCGTTGAAAATTGTTGGTTACCTCGATAGTAAGACGCTGTTGTTCTGTATCGATGTGTTCAGAGGAAGCGGAAGCAAAACGCATAAGGATGCTGGGAGTGAAAGTATTGAGGGCTTTGGAGAGGGCAAAAAGTGGACGAGAAGTGATTGTGAAAGGCTGTTTCATTATTTGGTTCAGGAGGGCGCGATCATTGAAAACCATGTTATGAATGGGGCTGGTTTCTATGTCAGCCATGTTACCGTTAGTTTTTATCCATTCTTAATCCCATTTTCTTTGACGGTATCTATGAGATGAAGATGCTGATTTGAGACACCCGTTAGTTGAATGCCACTATCGCAAGCCCAATCTTGAGGAGAAAACGCTGTGTTAAGATGGCATTCCCTAAAGGGTCTAAGAAACGCACCGTGGCCACCACTACTACGTCTACTTCGTACGCGATGTCAGCAACAAGGGAATTCATGCAATTGACCAATGTTTCCTCTCCGCCAGGACCTCGCCAGGCTTCCCGAAATCCCAGGTTCAATTCCCGACAGCCGACAAAGAGTGGTTATTTCAACGGATACGAAGACGATGGATTCGTCGTTGATGACGAGGATGACGACTATGTCGAGGAAGATGAAGAAGATGATTTGGGATTCGCGCCTGTGAGGATTGCGGGAAAGGGCAGCAGTACTAGTCGATCGAGAAGTCGGACAGTCGGAAAACCAATCACGACGGATCCAGAAACTGCCGACTTGAACGAATATGAGCGAGATATACTGAATAGGTTTTTGGTGGAGGCAAGGAAGCTGAGGGAGAAGATTATGAGGGAGTATGGATGGAGAAGAATTGAGACAGTATTCACTGATACTGTGTTGAGGAGAATTGGGATTCGGTTGCCAACTAGTACGTTTTCATGGACTTAGAGTTTGATGGATATATGGCTGATTGGCTTGATAGATCGAAAGGAGTTGCTAAATATCGAAGGGGTCGACACGGAAAAGGAGTCCCAATTCGGGAAAAAGTTCTTGATACTGTCTAATAAATACGCTCAGGAGAAACACTTAAATCTTGAAGGTACGGATCATTCTCGGGTTCAATCTCCCCTTCAGCGGTCCACAAGCAAAGCTTTAAACTCCTCTCATGGGATTATCTCCATCGACGAAGATGAAGATGAGTATGACGATAACCACAACGACGTCTACGAGGAATATGAAGCCACCGTGAACCAAAATATGACAGGTGTACGATCCGAATACTTCGCTGCCACTACTGATGCCTCTTCCAATGCGAATAACCCCGCCTCTTCAACCTTCACTTCGAATAACTTTCGTCCTCCAGAAAGAACCGCAGCAGCAGATGAATTCTATCGAATGATGCAGGCTTCGCAGCGGGCTATTACTTCTAAAACCACAACCACTACCGCAACTTCAACTTCGAGAAGTACTGGAAGAAAGGCTGCGGGTGGCGCATCAGAGGCGAGTTATAGAGGAGCGAAACGGGGTACTAGAGGAGGTGGCGCAAGGAAATATGCGGGGGCTTCGCAGGCGAAAAAGAGAACGTCGACGGGGAATACTGGTGGTAGAGAGGGCAAGAACACTGCTTGCGGAAAAAGTCAGCGAGGAGGGAGAGGCGGAAACCTGACGAGGTCATTCGGGGCAATTAGACCGATGGCATAGTGAGCTGGGCATGATTGTCCGTGTTTTGTTAATCATTTTTCTTTACTGCGTACGGATTTTCCATAGGTTCGAAGGGTTTTTTGTTTTATGTCTTACTGGGCTGTATTTGTTGTGCTTTGGGCGGTACTAGTATTGCTTTCTCATTTCTTGCTTGCGTTGTATGGGATTTGGCATGTTTTGTTTCAGGTTACTTATAGCAGCGTTAGGGGTTGGTGTCTAAAAGATTTGGGGTTGTTAATCATTTATTGATTATTGTTATCGATCTATTTTGGCGTTCTGGATTTACGATTTCGCTTATTGCGGATTTGATTGTGAATGCTTATTTATTGTCCGTTCGACGATAACAGGAATACAGTTGATTGCGCAGCGATTATCTGGGGGAGGGGGGCGAGAGCGGAAATGATTTTATATTGTGTACTGTCCGGCTCATGGGGACATGTATGTATTGCATCTTCGTCTTATTTATTGTGTTGTCGTGATGACGACACTAATAATCTCGTATATCCTTATAGCTGCACATTTTGGTGAACCTTGTGCACCTGCTTAGAAGGTTACTCGGGTATTTAATGTTAACCAAACGATTCCGTACTGAAATGTACGAGTACTCCAGTCAAACGAGTGACAATACATGACGCCTACCCATGTAAAACCGGGGTAAGCAGGGGCAATCGGCTCGGTAAATGGTATGATCGTAATAATAACTTACTCTGTGCCGCAAACGAATAGTGCGCTTTTAGTTCGGTGAAAGCTCCAACCAGTGGCTGCAGGTTTCACAAAAGAGGGCAATTCATTTTTTTTTTTTTTTTTAATTTGCGGAAAGAAGTGCGATAGAGTCAGAGATACATGTGGATCCAAATTTTGTACTGGGTTTTTTTTGCCTGAGTACTGAATATTTGTTGCATTTTGCATGCATCGGAATGAGTAAGAGGAAAAGTAATTCTTTCGGTCAAGATGGGATCTCTTAATGTATCCGGGAGTCTGAGAGACTAGGATCTCTGATTTGAGGAAGATATGCAAAATTGTCTGCAAGACACGGTTGAGGACAAAGATATTTGTATAGTTAGGTATTGTATTTCTAAGAGTATATTATACTCAAGTACTTACTCGGCCATCTTACATCCAATGCTCTCCATCTATTTGCGCAGTAAATATTGCCCCGGTCTGATTTTTTGCATTGGCATCTGTTATGGAGTGCTAGGGTACGGAAAAAAGTGATCGCAATGCATGAGTGGCGAAGTCGCTGCGCCTGAGTGGATGAGTGACTTTGCCACTGCCAAGACGGGGTCATTTATTGTTGTAACCAAGTACATATGTTCAACTAGGGCGATTGTGCCACGTCCTTCTCACGATGAGGCTGAACCAAGCGAAATTACAATCATCAGCCAATCGATTAACTGTTGGGTCGTCAACCCTAACCCAAGCAGCTGCGCTTGCTGCATTTTCAAGTCTGCTGCACCTGCCCCCTCCTCCGCTATCTCGCGACATCTCCCGGAAGCAGAACCCCACCTACATACACACGCCCGTTTCGCGAATTCGAAACACTGCAATTTTTGTCTAGAGGATACATAGATAGGTATACCAACCTTACTTGAACACTCTGGCTTCTGCTGCTGCTGCCTATCAACGGTCGAGGGATCATCACCTGCGGGCCTCCTCCCCAACCTGCACTCAACAAACTTGAGAGGAGGGTGATGAGCCATCTTCGCAGCTCGGTTTGTGTTTTGCAATTTACGGGAACTCGCTGAAACTCTGAGCCGATCGTGAGAACTTGCTGACGAGGAAACGGATAGCATTCGAGCTTCCTCACCCCGCCGAACCTTATCGATTAGCTTCCCGTTTGCTCGCTCGGACTTCACAAATTCCATTCTTTCCTACGTTTTGCGAGCTTCTTTCAATTTGCCGAGATCTTGCTATCCTATTACAGCCATAGAGAGTCTCCTCGGATATACGAGGCGAATAGACAGATAGCTGGATCGGTTACTGTTTGCTTCGGTAAAGTCTAAAAATAGACCATGCCTCCCGCGTCGGAACCTTCATCGCCGCTGTTTACGGCCGATGAGGACTTCCAGGTGGGAGTCGAAGATGATGATGCGTTGATACAGGTGGAAGATGGCGATGAGGAGGAGGCGCCTCCTAGGGAGGTGGAGCCTGGGAAGGAGGGTAGAGGGAAGGAGAAGGAGAAAGAGAAGGAGAAAGAGAAGGAGAAGGCGTTTGTGGAAGATAATGTTACAACACCGGCTGCGCCATCACCGTCAATACCGGCAAAGGAAGAGAAGAAGCCACTGACACTAATAGAGCTTCCCGTAGATGTTCTGAGGGAAATTGTGAAAGAAGTACGTACGGTATTTTTGCTCCACGTCTTACGTTTGAGGGAAAGCAGCTATAGCTCTGCAACAATGTTTTGCTGTTACCTCACATCCTCGCCGCATAACTTCAACATGCTTTCATGCATCCAGATCTGACTTGGTACCATAGGTTAACCATACAAACGATCTCACCAACCTCTCTCTCACGTGTCGTTGTCTCCATTCGCTTGCAATACCACATATCTATTCCCGTTTCGATATTGTGTGGCCAGATATACAGACGAGTTGCGAGCGTACCGGTGTTGACGCTCTCACCTTTGGACTCTCCACACTTGTCGCTTCGGGCCGACGAGGCAATAACTATGCGTCGTGGGTTAAGAAATTCTCTTTAGGCAATGGTCCCAGCGATTGGGTTGGCGAGTATAATATTAATAAAGAAGGCGGAAAGATGCTCGGGACACTGGTCTATCTCGCGATCACAAAGATGGAGATTTTGGAGACATTTTCATGGGACATGCCAACAGGTGTTCTAAGAGATGTGTTCATGGCACTTCACGATTTGGATTCGCTGAAGAATGTTCACGTGAGGTTTCATGATAATCGAGAAACGACTACCCCTACGAGCCAGGATCCTAGCAGACGAGTGGAAACCCCAACTTTTAAAGGGTTCAAGGATCTGAGAAGCTTGAGCGTTTTGGACATTGATGAACGGCAGTATTTGCAGGAAATCAGCTATGCAATTGAGAATTCGGTTACGAAATTGAAGGAATTGACGTTGGGACTAGCGGCTCATGTGCCCAGTAACGGAAGATGGATTAAAGATTTGGATGAGTTGGAGATGGTAGAGAATTCTGGTGTTAATCCTCCGGAGGCTGTCATTGGTGGGGTGCTCGGAATTGTCGTCAGCAGGATTATGGATTTGGAAAGCGATAGACGGAAACAGAAGGGGGTTAGAGGGAATACGGAGAACACGGGGATTCCGGAAGGTTTGGATATTAATGCACCTCTGCCGATATTAACTTTAGGCAACACTGCGCCTACGGCTTTGTATTTGAGCTCCGGAAATGGAAATGCGGCGTTGGGGCCACTTGGTAGTCCTACGGGTTCCTCACCAGCCGTTCCGAGTATATTACATCCACTGGCTCCGGCACAGACTGATGGGTCTAGTACGGGGTCTAATGTGGTTGTGGTGGAACATGGGCAAGATGACCAAGCTGCGGCCTCCGAAACACCTGAACCTTCGACAGTATCCGAAGCAGTTGCTCACCCTCCCGCAACTTTATTCCTTCCTAATACCACTTCCGCAGCATCTTCCTCTTCGAATACTCCTCAAGCTCCAGCTACACCTAAATCCAAACATTCAACTGCCGAAAAAGAAGAGAAACCGATCCGTCAACTCCGCCTAGAAACCCTCAATCTCGAGCGTATTCCGCTCTCTGTCCGTGTTCTCACAAAAGCAATTGACTTGACTACTCTATCCAACTTAACAATACTCAACTGCTGCAACCACGTTCGCCTCTGGAAAGCGCTTCGCCGTCGTTTCTCGCCATATCCTCAGCCGTCGTCAAGTACAACCTCACTTTCATCGCTGAACCCAAAGAGTAAACCCACATCCTTCTATGCTCCGAACCAGAATGGATCTTCGCATCATCGCTCGAAACACCTTTCCACGGGACCGCTAGATTATAAAATCCGCCTAAAAAAGTTACATACAGACATGGTGTCAACGCATTTGATTGCGTTCATTTTTGAGACACTCCCGCCAAACTCGCTGGAAGTGTTGTTTTTGCAGGAAACTGTGGCTACTAGCAGTGAAGCAAGTGGCGGAGTCACCATGGATTATATTTATAAGGGATGCATAAGGAAACATAAAGGCAGCTTGAAGAAATTACTGATAGATGGGAATGTGGGACAACCGATTCCGACACCCCACGGGACCCAGACGCATCCGGGGACGGAAACGGCGGCGAAATGGGTGTTTGACCGGGAGGCGTTGAAGTTTGTTAGTAGTGGGAAAATGCCCGAACTGAGGGAGCTGGGGATGGCTATTGATTGGAAAGATTGGGTAGGTTTTCATTTCGATATCTAATATTTGAGTGGTGGGATTTGAAGGCAGGGTTAACGGAAGCAGCATTATTTCTTATCCCGCCTCCCACACATGCCGCAGCTCCGCTCTCTTTACATCCACCGCGTCCGCGAAACCCCCCTCATCTCTCATTGCGAAAGCAAAGAAATGGCGCAACAAATTCTCAATACCGTAATCCTTCGTCCGGAGATAGAAATCTGCTATGTCGGCATCCTGAATAAATGTTTCGAACTTCTCGAAGGCGGTGACGAGGATCTAGACGAGCACTCCCCACACCCTGTTACTGGTACTACCCCGAATACTGTTAACGGGGACTTGGACAGCGATGATGAGGATAGTGAAGATGCAGATGTGGACGAGATGGAGGAAGATGAGATGGAAGGTGTTGATGAGGATGAGACGGATAGTGAGGTGGAACGGGAGGAGGAGGATGAGGATGGGGAGACTGAGGGACGCGGGATTAGGTTGAGGGAGATATTGTTTTACGATGATAAGGTGGCAATATTTAAAGCAAGGACTGGGAAGTTGTAGGGGTTTACGGAGGGAGTTTTTTTTCGGTTTTTTTTTTTTTTTTTTTTTTTTTTTTTTTTCTTTGAGAGAAAGGAAAAGAGCACGGACTTTTGGGCATGGGTGGGATATGTGACGAGGAAGGTATGATGTAATGAGAAGGACGGTGTCGGACAAAATAAGTGAAACATTTACATAGATACAAGTTGTGGAATGACGAACATGGAGCACCATGATTCAATTCAATTCAAATCAAGTCACCTTGTTCATTACGGTATCGTTAGTATCTGCTCTACCAGTACTCTACAAGTACTCTAACTCACGAGAATGTATGCGGATTTATTTTCACAGGGAATCAGAGGGTCAAGAATTGCATCTGATTGCAAATTCTAGCAGGGGAAATCAATTAATTATGTGGCTGGGGTGGTGGGGAAAATGATTAAAGAGGAAAGATAAATAGTCCTAGTAGCGTTAGGGTGAACGTCTTTTTGTCAAAATACAACTGGCATGCAAGCTCAAAACTTATGGCTTTTTGGACGGCTTAAGTTTCGCTCAAGAGCTTACGGCCTAAGTTGGGTGCTGATTAGATTAGATCGCAGGTATTTGAGGAAGGAGAGGGCGAGTGATAAGTTATGTCCACGCAAAAACTTCCTATGACACCAAAACGGGTTTTATTTTTCCAGGAGTATGCAGCTAAACTCAAGTGGAATTCCGGCGCTAGTTTGTGAATGAAAGATATCTGTAATTACTGGCACAATGTTAGCTTGCAAGGTTGATATAAAACGATTTAAGTATAAATTGGTATTGTCAAGCTCAATCCCCCTCCCTCTCGCTTCTTCACAATTCCCCTCAACTCTACACACGCTTCTCCATAACTTCCAAACTCCACTCCCACAGCCTATCCGCCAACGCCTCATCCTCGGCCATCTTATTCGGTTTCCCCTTCTTCGCCGTCGGAACCCAATACAACCCGGAATCCCCCTCCCCCACATCCTCGCTCGTAGCACAATATAGCGTCGTCAGACACCCCATTTCCGGCTTATTCCCGAACGTCTTCGCTAGCCACTTAATTGGCTTTCCTAAGATCGGGTTGTTTGCCACTCCGGTTCCACGTAAAAGCTCTCTGTTTTCTCCTTTTCATTAACCTTCTTCCTATCCTGAAAAAAAAAACAAAAAAAAAACAGAGAAGTAGAGGGAGACAAACGTGGCAACAATTCCGGGATGCACCCCAGCGACCCAAATTCCCTTCTCACCATACCGTTTCGTCAGTGCCTTAACATGCAAAAGATTCGCCATCTTCGACTGTCCATATCTAGTCCACGGGGAATGATCTTTCAAATTGATATTTTCAAACGAAATCCCATCTTTATGACCCAACAAATCGTGTCCGTCGCTGGTAAGATTTACGATCCTCACGGAATTCTTCGGTGCGGATTCGGCCGTCGAGATCAGCGTGGGGAGGAGGAGCTGTGTCAGCCGGAAATGGCCGAGATAGTTGGTTGCAAATTGAATTTCATAGCCGGAGGAGGCCTCAGCGTATGGAACGGCCATAATCTAGGTTTAATTACTCAGCATTTTTTTAAATGCGGTAAAGGGAGTTGAGAAGGTACACCGGCGTTATTAATAAGAATATGTAATTTATCTTCCTTCCTACTTCTTATTAGCCAAACCTAAAAAAAAAAAAAAAAAAAAAAAAAAAAA